>ML739043.1:0-211019 GCA_009193565.1 Aspergillus coremiiformis | reverse complement strand
AAAAAAAAAAAAAAAAAAAAAAAAGGGGGGGGGATTTTGAAAAGAGAGCTTTTCAGCTCCGGTGTTGGTTTTCGCATCATGTTCGATGCGGGGCAGTGGCCTTAGGTAGTAAGATTTCTCATTGGAAGAAATTTGATCCAGTACGGATGGATGTACATACATACATACCACCTATGACGTGACTACGGAGTACTCCGTACAACGGAAAGTATTATGATATTCTGGAACAAAGTAGGCTGGACATCTTACCAGAAAAAAACAAATTTTCTAAAATAAACTATGGAAGGACGTTCTAATAGGTCCACAGGTACGGTACAGACTACAGATGGACAATCTGGGCCTGCTGAGTGGGGGAGAGCCCTGACTGGACTTCATGCCAGAAGTTGCCCGGGAAGGATCTTGTTGGAACCTTCCAATAGCCCTTACTGGACTCCGTAGCGATGGACTGACTAAGTCAACTTGCGTGGCTTATAAGTTGTTTCAAATGAGGTTTTAATCAATATGATTTCTTAGATCTCAGCTTCAGTAAATGTGTGGCACAGCCCTGGAGTCTAGGTTGCAGAAGGCTGTGGCTAAGACTACCAGTAAACAGAGAAGTACATACATGCCCGGGCACACCTCCATGATCCCAAATGTCACAATTTATCCCCCGCGAGCGGTTTTGTTGTTTCATCTAGACACAGACCAGTTGCCCTCCGTCAGCGACAGCTCCTGAGTCCTTTTCGGAGCGCTGGCTTCTACGTGCCCATGATAAAAAGGCAGTTCCCACGTTCTCCTGTAAGTGCCACAAGCATTCAACCCTCATGTCTTCTAATACCCACGCAAGTCATTTCCATTTAGTGCCCGCAGCGGACACGCGCTCGGAACCGGAAGGTCACCTCAACTCCCACCAGACGCCCCAATGTCCCTACCAGCCCATACAAGGCAAAGATTCGATTAGGCTGCTGGAACTTCTCCCTTCCAGGGTACCAGAAAGCCCTATCCAAATTCGCCTCCACAATAAGTGCACACTCGGTATCTCCCTATACGACGCCATCTCTTACACCTGGGGAGCCCCCGCCGAAAAATTCCCCATTCGGGTCGAACGTCTTCACTTCAAAGTCACTCCTAATCTCCGGGGCGTCCTGTCTGCGCTCCGACAGGAACAAGACTCGCAGAAATTGTGGGTAGATGCGATTTGTATCAATCAGAAGGACCGTGATGAGAAGAAGCAGCAGGTGGGGCGGATGAATTTAGTATATAAGCAGGCTACACGCGTAGTACTCTGGCTTGGGGAACCGCAAGATGACTCCGACCTTCTCTTCACACAGATCGTAAAGCCAGGGTCCGAGAAGGAGATGCGTGCATTTGAAAACCTTAGCGAAAGGGAATGGTTTCACCGGGTCTGGACCATCGAAGAGGCGTGTCTGAACCCAAACACCGTCTTCATGTGTGGGAAACTGACAATATCGTTTGAGGAGATCAGGAAGAATCTCTCAACCCTCCCTCCCCATCTCGTCAGTAACACCCATCCCGGCCTGGCGCATTTCGAACGCCTATACCAGCTGCGCACGACTTCCCAGAGAACTTATCTGCAAGCCATTACCCACAGCAGATATTGTCAGACGACCAAACCCAGCGATTTTGTCTACGGAATTTTGGGCCTGTTCAATACTCCCTCGTTAATTCCGGTTGATTACACCCTCGATACGGCCGACGTCTTCCAAGCGTTTACGAAAGCAGTCATGCAAACTGAGAAGTCGTTCTCTCTGCTTCACGCACTGGGGTTGCACCGAACAGTTCCCAATCTTCCTTCTTGGGTTCCAGATTATACCTCGCCGCCAGAAAGATCCTTTGTTTTGCCATGGTTACCAGGGGATGAAGCCCAAGAAGCTCAGAGCGTGTCTGAATTTCAATTCCACGGCAAAGACCTCTCTATCCACGCCGTGCCTATCGGCAAGGTCAAGTCAGTTGGAGACGAGATGCCATCCAACACCAATGACGATGAAACATTTATGAAGATCCTTGGCCAATGGAAAAGATTATTATCAGAGAACGACACTCTTGATCTCCAATCAAGCACCAGGGCATTCGGCACCGTTCTGGTCACAGACCCAGAACTTGGACCCGTATTCAACTCGTGGTATACTAAATATGATGCTGGCAAACTTCAGCAAGATGATGATTCAGAGCTCCTTGGTCAGGATCAGTTTCAAATGGCATCGGCTCTTTCAACTGATTGCTCCGACCTAAGGGCTGAGGTTGGCATTGAAAAGTATACAGAGCGATTCAAGAGGGAGGCTGGCGGTAGAGTGTTTTTCATCACTAATGACGGGTTAATGGGCTTGGCACCACCAGGAATTCAATCCGACGACGAAATTGTGTATTTGCGTGGAGACAAATCGCCTTTGATCTTACGACCCCGGACGTGTACGGATGGGGCGTTTGAGCTGCTAGGGGACTGCTCTTTATTTCCCCTTGAAGAAACGACCGACTACCCGTCGCAATTGTTTACATTGCGTTAGGGATCGCTATGCGACATGCCCCAAGTTACGATCTATGACAGTATAACGGTATGAATACGTCCGAATTTCTGCCCCTCTTTTTTTCTTTTTCTTTCTTTTCCTTTTCCTTTTTTTTTTTTTTTTTTTTTTTTTTTTTTTTTTTTTTTTTTTTTTTTGTTTTTTTTTTTTTTTTTTTTTTTTTTTTTTTTTTTGTGGCCAGCCATAATTTGGTTTCTGCGAGACGGTTTGTCGTTGTCCGGGCTCGCCTCTAATAGAACTTAGAAGATCATGATAGTAATATGTATGTACAGTACTCCGTACTGTACCTAATAGTCAATATTGTTAATGGATTTCCGTACGTCAGAAGAATTCCTATCCTAAGTACCGAGTAATCATACGTCGTAGATCCGGAGCTTGAAAGGACAAGTCCATATTCCCAGGGGTCAGTAGTCAGACTCCATTCGCTTCCTTTTACCTAAATGGCCTTCCTCCTCGCAGACCGCAACTTCCCTGGTGCAAGCCATGTCATCGAATTCCCCCAGTCTATTGAACTATATTCGTAGTTGGACTCAGCTCAGCTGCTGTACACGACTAGGTTCTGCATGCACATCCGACATTCTGAAATACCCGGAGGGGTTTGTTTGGTTTGGTTTGTATTCAAGCTAACCAGTTGCCCCCTCGTGACTTGTGAACCACCAAAATCGCCCTCCCGAAATCCATATTCTTTGGAAATCCACCCCAAGTCGATCCCGTCTCGAATTTGGCCACGCTGGAAGGGAAGTTGGAACGATTATTTCTGGCTTCATCACGTTTCTCATCGTTTCTCTGAGGGATTATTACGCGCGAGCTTTGCAAGGGCGACGAGCCAACGCATCAAGGTAGAATGTTTCAATATCTGGCTGTTTATTTGTCCCCCAAGACCGCTGAGCGGAGGAGTCATCTGAAACATTGATTACCTGAATGGGTACGCGAGGGCTGGGATCCTCCGATGCGGAGAATTGCAATGTGGGAAACATGAGAACGCGCAGGCTAATGCTCATCGTCTTCACAGAGCAGAAGAGCACTGTTTTTTTTTTCTGTTCGGCGCAGTGTCGAGCCATCAACCAGCTTGAGAATCTCTAGGAGCAACCTGAAAAAAAAAATCCGCTGAGTCCCTAAGTTGGACACTCACCACGGATCACTGCAACGAGCCGTGAGTGACGCAAGTTGTATTACGATCATCGATATGTACGCCTCGTCTTGATGAGCTGGCGGACGTTCTGGCCTGCAATCCCGGACGAAAAAAAAAAAGTCTCCACCACCCTTGCCAAGCGCCTGGATGGTTGTAGACACGCCGGTATGGGCAGTCTCGATGTCGTCCTCGCATCTGCGGCTTCGGTCTTCACACAATACGATCCAAATTCGACGCGCGGTTCCCTGAAGGAGGCGTTTGCGTAAGATTTTAGTATGTAACTCTGGCAGAGCGCGACCTGCAGAGCCAGGCCCGTAAAGAATGAGTATTGGGCGACTAACTCGGGTCTAGTAGGCGATGTCTTATACAGCGTATTCATGGTACGCAACTTGCTTTTTTTTTTTTTCCTCCTCTGTGAATAGGAGAAAAAATGACCGACGGCACAGCTGAGCAAGAGTTGCCATTCTCCAGTGTCTATAAAGAAGCCCAATCTCAGCTACAACTTTCACTTGTTCATCTTTCACTTGTTCATCTTCCACTATCATCTTGCACAGACTGCTCTCCTTGCTTATTTCTTCCTTCTCAAGGCCAACGCCATGCCTCCCATTCCCCGCGATGTTGGGTTTGATCCACTTCTGACCGCAAAAAGTCTTATCGATCAGTGGACCGCGCCTAAAGAGATCTTTACTATTCTATTCCTGGTGACCGGTAATATTATCGCCTGGGCGTCGGCCCAACTCGCTGGCGGTATATTGACTCCGGTGCTCTTCTCATTCGGTATAGTGTTTCCAGTGTCCATTCTAACACGATTTGCATTCTAAGCTAATGTATCTAAACAGGATGGGTATCGTACGTTCTCACCATCCTCATCCCCGCGATTCGCAAAAGCAACCTGATGCCACCACCAACTCCAGATGCCGGGTGCAAGGTTATCAACGGTAGCAATGGATACAAGAGACAAAACGAAAGCTGGATTCTGGGCCGGATGGTGCGGGATTTTGATCACTGGGCCGCCCGTGCCGTCAAGGAAAAGACCACAGAGCTCGTGGACCGAAAGTGGGCTGAGGTGAAAACCAACAACCCCAATGCAGCGAGACCCCCCGTAGCTGGCCTTGTCGTAGCGATCTATAAGCCCAGTGAGACCAAACCCCATGGCGTGGTCAAACGCGATTTCCTCTACTGGAGCAGCATCTTCACCATGGTGGTGCAGCTGGGCATTGCCGCCATCCCTTTGGGACTCTGGGGCAATTGGGGCATTCTGTTGGTGACAGCATGCGGCAACGTTCTTGCACTCGGAACTAGCTCTCTCCCCCAATGGAAGGCGGAAAAGTGGGCTTGCCGGGATCGGGCTCAGGATACCTATGTGCTGACGAAAAGCAACGGCAGCCAACATGCCATTGTCATCTTGGGTAATGGTCGTGGCTTCAACCTTGATGATTTGGCAGCTGGGCCGAATCATCTTCACTATCCTAGTGGAGCCCTGAGGAAGGTCTTTTTCGTCGGAATCCTGATTCTCTGGCTAGGTCTCCTGATCACCGCGGCAGGTCTCACCTCGAACACCTGGTTTCTTCTCGCCACCGGTGGTCTTGGCTTGGCTCAAAATTACATTGTGTCTGATATTGCCCGGACCCCAGAGGCTTTCGGCATCCCTCTCGACTATGTCGAGGTCTTCGGTGAGATGAACGTGATGGACACACTGCTGGAAGTCGAAAGGCATTACCCGCGTTTAGGTCGCAGCATCAGCTCCGAGTTTTTCCCTGGGAATCTTCGTCCTGAGGAGGTAAGAGTGTGGGAAGAGTTCGACAGAGCCCCTGATGCCACGGCACCCGATGCCAGAGCTCCCGATGCCAGAGCTCCTGATGCCACGGCTCCCGATGCCAGAGCTCCTGATACCAGAGCTCCCGATGCCAGAGCTCCCGATGCCAGAGCTCCCGATGCCAGAGCTCCCGATGCCAGAGCTCCCGATGCCAGAGCTCCCGATGCCAGAGCTCCCGATGCCAGAGCTCCTGATGCCACGGCTCCCGATGCCAGAGCTCCTGATACCAGAGCTCCTGATGCCACGGCTCCCGATGCCTGAGCTCCCGATGCCTGAGCTGAACTCGAAGTAGCAGTCAAAGACATGCCCGAAGTCAAAGGGTGCCCCGCCGAACACTGTGAGAGCGATGATCCATGGACAAGTTAGAAGTTGGTAACACCGGTCGTAGGCAGTATTTTGTCGTGGTCGTGAATGTGTCAACTTAAGTCTATGTTATCGCGAGTTGCTTGTATCTACTTTCGTTAAACGTTGGCGGAGCGCGAGAAATGAATGATATACCGGTCGGAAGTGCCAGTAACCTGATGCAGCCCCTTCTGCAATCGTGAATGTAGATTCTGGAGACGTACTTTATCAATCTACTCGACCAAAATGCTCGCTGACATCTAGTCTGCCTTGACTAGATACTATGCCTCTACCCACATACATCTTACAAGTTGGCTAACTACAGGAGTATCCTGCCATCGATAGCGAAAGGACATTATTGATCGAACAAGAACCCATCAGCAGAAGTTAAACGCAACTGCTCCGTACATCCTTCAACCAAAATGAAGAACCTCCCGATTACCCCTTAACCAGGACCCCTTCACCGGTGATTTAAACGCACAGCAAAATTCAGCCGGTGGTTAATATTGGTGGAGAAATCCGTTTCAGCCTTCCAAATTAGGGCTTGGGGGAGTTGTCCAATCGGTCACGGGTCTCTTGATCGACGCTATCCCGATATAGATTAGAAGGACGCCGCCGTAGTAAGCGACCCCCTTTTCCAATAATCCATTCCTCAAGAGGTTAGCAGATCCACCGGAACTTCCAGCACGCTGCCTACTGGCGGAACACCTTTAGTCCCCCGGCCATGCACGACGCCCGCGGGCCCTTCTAACTAATTGGTTATCTACAGAGTAGGTACGGAGTACGGTACGGAGGAGTAACTGCCGACAAGCACATCATCCACTGATTCGTTCCCGTCCCACATTCCAATTGCCGGGGATGACAGATCTCGGAATAATCCGTCAG
The DNA here is from genome assembly GCA_009193565.1 of Aspergillus coremiiformis. Taxonomy (NCBI): domain Eukaryota; kingdom Fungi; phylum Ascomycota; class Eurotiomycetes; order Eurotiales; family Aspergillaceae; genus Aspergillus; species Aspergillus coremiiformis. The sequence goes on along the minus strand of ML739043.1, from coordinate 204,322 downwards.
TATTTTAAGTTCCAGCCTGCAATATCACCAATAAACTCTACGAAGCAGATATACGGAGGGGTTCTCTGGAAACCTAAACCCATCTCAATGCTATGACAGTCAAATGAACGAGACCTTCAAGACCACCAGCACAGGGGGATTTCAAGAATGTCGAATTCCGACATCCGGCGAGAAAAGCTGTTGCCTGGTGATGGAAAAAGAGGTCTTGTGATGAATCCCATCCCATCTCCACCACAGCCACAGACTCTGGCAACGAGGGATTCTATTCGACGCGTCGTCGTATTGAAGACAAACACTACATCATCAAGATGGATGGAGCCACGGTTGCAAAAAATTGATAGGATGCATCTCCGTACAGGCAGTCTTGGCGCGCGGAGTGTCTGTTGAGGACACCAATCTGACTGTTCATGCAGGTACGGTGCTCCATACACTGGCACTCAGGAACTGTGAACAGCGTTGGTAACAAAGTGGTCAGAAAGACATACTGTACTGTACTGTATTGTATGGATGTATAGTACCGTACCATGATGAAAGGGCGGTTGCTCTCACCGCTGCGGGTATTCTGCCATTACACCCGTCAGGTTTTAATACCAATGGAAAAATAACCCCTGATGCATTGATCTATTGCAGTAGAGTAGACGAGTAGACTATCATGTGGCAGTGCTCTGCAGAGCAGGGGGTATGTGGGAAGGTAGGATCCATGGCTTGTTCAGTTAAGTGTATGCATGCAGCTGCATGAAAGAATGGGTCGGTACGGAGTAAGCACTCAACTCTAACTGGAAGTCAAGTCGGGAACTTGAAATATATAAGTTCAAGTAGGAATGGTCTGAATGGAACAAGTTTATTACTACAGTGTTGTTTTCTCATATAACAGTAGTACAACCAGAGAATCGATATCGTGAATAACCCATACTTGCTGAATTTCTCGAATGGAGACACACAATGCCTTATCCATGGATCGTGCAGCCGATCCGTTGCCACGAGGTTCACTCTGCAATGCCACATGGAGAAGAAAGAGGGGGGCAATTCTGCAGAAAATTGCAAATTCGGCAAAAACAATTCGTCCACAGAGTACAAAAGAATTCCATAGACCCCACCATATTAGATTACTAGCAAGGTACGAACCATGACCTTAATCCACTACAGCAGCCAGAAAAATAAAAAACATGGGACGAGCCGGGATCGAACCGACGACCTCCTGATCACCTGACGGTGTTTGAGATGAAGTTTGAACTTCAGTCAGACGCGCTCCCAACTGCGCCATCGTCCCAACTGATGAATTGAGCTTCACAAATTAGACATTATGACTTACAACAGAGAATTCCATGCGAATACCTACCAACCACCAGACTACTAGTAGATCCTAGTAGACTATTGTCCGGAAATAGCGACAGGGGAAAACAATAGTCAATCATTAGGTAAGCACCGACAAATATTACACGGCAGGCGATGGAGACGCAGGGTTAAATGTTAAAGATGTACTCCGTAGGCCGCGATCTAGCCCTGTAACGCATTGGCGCTTGGTAGACCGACCGCGCGCTTCCCTGGCTCTCATCACCGGAAATGAACAATTTCATTGTTACTGCAGGTCCGGTCGCGCTCGGGAACGCTATCGCTCGCGGCAGATCGGTAGCGTAGAAGGAAATTGGAAATTATCAACGGACAGAACCGGAGAATCAGTCTCTGCTGCATCTGAATTAGGGACTATAAACGAAGGTGCACCGGAAAGACCTCCATGAAGACAGAAATAATAGCATGTTGGAAAGGGCCCTCCGTGAGGCCGGAGGGATAACTGTAGTGGGAGATTGACAGGACGGATTAGATCAGCCATATTGAGACGGTAGGTAGTGGAGCTGCAGTAGCAGTAGTACAAAGTACTGTAGTACTGCTCCGTACCAGTAGTTAAAACAAGTCGGACAAAAGATGGCCAAAGCGGATCGATCTTAAGCCGGATAAGGACTAGCCTCGGCAGTGGCCACGGTTGAGCCCCAACCACGAGCTTATGTAGTTTAAATCAACCTCGAGGTTTTCTGAGGCCAAGGCTCTGACGCTCACGCTAAACCTAGTCAAGACAAGTCATGTTTTCTCAACCATAGTCATGTGAGGATCATGTGATCTTGGTGAAAGATTGCCAGACATGTACATAGTACATACATACTCCGTATCTCCAAAGCCTACGGTGGAGTCGGGCAATACTAGGTATAATATGGATGCGTCCGGATGCACTGCAACTTCTACTCCAGAGGCGAGACTCGAAGACCGAGGCCCGGGTAATAAACAATGGTCCAAATAAAGGAGTGTCGATCCAACGGTTCCAACCTTGATTGGATTAGGGCTAGACAATCCATGCAAAACCCACAAACTTCCCAAATGAATCGCCTAGTCGCACCCCGCGATATTTACGATAGAGAAAGCTGTTGAATTAAAGTACTATTAGACCAAAATTAGCTGTACATTTGAGGTGTCCTATGTCTGCTAGTATTTATGTGTGATTTCAGATTAAAAAATACGTTCGGTGGAAAAGGTCTAAATGCATAATCTATAATACAATGCAATGGTCTACTATACAATGGGCTCAATTTAGCCCCTAAAACAATTCCAAGATTCCCAACGGCAAGGACTCATCCAAGCCTTGGAGACAGTGTGACATATCTCACCCGGACGGTCGGGCGGGCCCGGGCCCGGGCCTCGACACGGTGGGGGATGTTCCCCCGATTCAGCACAGCCACAATTGCGAAAGCAGGTCCGTATTTCAGGCTCGTCGATCAGATCGCGATGTGGGGTGGTGATACAAACGTATCGGTCGTGTAGCACGAGGCCGGATGAATCGTCATGGTTTCTCACGGGTCGGCAATCCGACGGTGGAAGTGGGGTAGGAAGGAGAGTTGTGAGGAATGGGTTGATGAGAAGATTAAGATGGCAATGCCAACCACCGGGGCTCAAATGGCGTTATTGGCGCAAGTGAAGCTGCTGTGGGAGTGATCGTTATGGATCGCCACGCCGGACACCCAGAGACCCAGGGCGCAAATCAAAACACCGAAAATGAACAAGCCCACATTGGCCAGGGTGAGCAGGATCTTCGCGGGGGAGGAGAAGTATTCGCCCTTATAGATATACAGCCAGAAGGCTCCGGGGAGACCGAATGTGAACCAACTGACGAAGAGGGCGCTGACCAGACTCAGCAGGTTGCTGAACACGGGGATGGCTTCGGCAATCACCCAGGCAATGACCCAGAAGACCACCGCCATGCCAATCCAGACGCCATTGCTGCGCCAATCCCGCTTGTGCATCATCTCGGTTCCACGGAGCATCCGCACGTAAACGTTCTTGATGGCCACATGGCCGAGAACCACACCGGCGATGACGATCGTGGGGATTGCAATTCCATAGGCTACCTTCCTAACCACTGGGCCGGCGGAGCCCAGAGCGGGAGAGGCGACCCCCTGGCCGGCGTAGCGGTAGATCACGGCCGACGCGACCGTGTAGAGGATAATTTCGAACCCCTGCAACATGCAGAGAGACTTGGGGAAGTCGCGAGGGTTCTTCATCTCCGCGATGAAACCAAAGAAGGCCGGATGGCCACCTGAGTCCAAGGGTTAGCCAAGCATCATGAGGCAAATGGACACACGGAAACGTACAGTACGCAAAGACGATGTTCGTCACCGCGGTGAATCCGGTGGCGAAATTGGTCTTGCGGAAAAGCTGCATCTCCCCATATCCGGGGCGCTCCACGCCGACACCGATCATGGTGACCACAACGGCTGTGAAGATACTGAGGAAGGCTGTGAGAGATGTGTCAGCCGGCGATTCACACCACGGCCATGGTTCAAACAGAGGGGAACGGGCTCTTACAAGTGACGGCAAGCCAAGAAACGTTCTTCATTGTCCGGGGCAAGGAGAAGATCAACGAGAGAATCAAGCCGACCACACCGAAGACAATAGAACACGTTCCGTGATCGGTCAAGGTGTTCATCATGACGGTGAAGGTCAACAGGTGACTGCCACAGGCGAACAGGAAGAACAAGAGCTGTCCGACTTCAATGACATGGCGGCCGATGGGACCCAGGAGGATGTAGCCGGCGTCGGCCATGCTATGCACGGAGGGGTATTTTTGTCGGAACTGTCCGATGACATAGCCCGAATATGTGGTGACAATACCGAGACCGACGATCAGAATAATCGCTCTAAGGCATGACGGTTAGCCATTGATCGGGACGATGGGGGAAATCGGGCCGTGCTTACGGGACGAGACCAACCGAAGCCAGTGTGGCGGGCAGCGACAGAACACCGACCGAAACCGTTTCAGCGATCATCACTATTCAATGGTGGTTAGCAGATGGGAGTCGCAATTTGTCCGTCTTTTTACGCCGGGAGGGGGGAAGGCCGTACGGATTCCACATTGCCTAATTCTTTGTCAGTACAATTTTTGCGGGACGGCGATCGTAACACTTACCACCAGGCCAAGGTCTTGTACTTTATTTCAGCCGTGTCTTCCGCACCAAACGGATCGACTTCGAGCTGGGGAGGCTCCTCTTTCAGATTGTCGTCGAAGGGAGGCCTCTCGGAGTCCTGGCGATTCAAGCCATACTCAAGATCTTTCACATCCGAGGAGGCCATGGCTGAATTGGAGGGGAAAAGACAAACAAAGAAAGAGAAAGAAGAAAAAGAAGACGAAGACGAAGACGAAGACGAAAACGAGGACGAGGAAGAAGACGAAGACGAAGAGGAAGAAGAAAGAGAAGACCGCTGCAGAAGGTACGAGGGAAGGGTTGTTAAAGTGGTGCAGTGCACGTGAGACGTGGGACAAGCTTGATGAAAATAATTGGCAAATCGGATGGCAAAATAAGAGTTTTCCGGGCAGCCAGTCCGATGTCGGTGGCGTGGCATGCATAGAATTAGACTAGGATCCACATCGTGACTCAGAGGGAAAAGACCAGGAAAAAAGAAGAAGGAAAAAAAAAGGTAAAATAAGCAAGATTGGAACGGAGAAACTAAACTAGTGCTAATGTGTTCCAATGAATGATTCGCAACGACGCAGGAAACTGGAGGCAAATCTGATCTTCTCCGGACCCCAGACTTTGACAAAAAGAAACATCGTGTTTTTAAGGTTTGGCACCGGAAGCGGCGGTGGCGCAACTTTAATACGTGAGTCAGCACCACGTGATGTCCGCTGATCCTCAGGTCCCGGACTCCGGAGGTCTTCCTTTTCTCCGCCCGCTGAAAAAGGAATCTTCTACGCCGCTGCCGCTTTAGGTTTGATGTGACTGCGCCTTACGGAGTACAATTACAACAGTCATGCAGGGTTATCTATAACCTTAATCGGTTAAGAACTTAATCTCAACCTAAATGACAAGTAATCATTCGGTAATCGTTTTACCGTGTACCAGAACGGATGGAACTTCTGTAACCTGTGAAATACCTGTACGGTACGGAGTAATCCGTTCTCCGTACTTCAATGGAAATACCTAAATAGGAACAAGCCACTCCCGTCGGGAGACTTGGCCCTAAACACCGTCGTCCACCCGATCCCCGACGGCCTGATGGTCAATGGTGAAGCTGTGTTCTTTTATCCTACCTCCGAGTCTGGTCTCAGAGTTGATCTGAAGAAATAACAACAAATAAGAATAAAAAAAAATGACAAAAAGAAAAACATACAACAGCCGGGATTCGCTGGTGGTCACCCACCCAACTACTAACCGGCCGGCGTGTGGCTTAAGTACGGCTGAGCGGACGGGAAGCCCTGTTTTCCACACCCTATGGTCGTATGTGGTGGATACTGCTTAGGAAGAGGATTATATTGTATACTCTTCCACGCGGGCCAAACACCAACAACCATCTCAATAGTATGAATTTTCCAACTACGTTGTTCTTTAGAGACACGGGTGTTTCTAGGGCATTGCACCTTCGTATAAATCATAGAATCTTGGATTAAGTATGCGACCCGTTTGATATGAGGCTGGGTAGATGCTTTGTAGTACTGCTACTCCTCTGTTTTGACTCAGGGAAAGCATGATTCTGCATCTGGCAGATTCCCGTAACCTGGCCCATAAATGATAAACCGTTGTTAAAAAAAAGTGGAATTAATATCCTCCCGACTGAAGAGGACAAGAACAAGATTTATCTATTCTTTATTTACTACATGTATATGTTTAAGCTGCAGTGGATTGATAATCCTGAATCCCCTCGAGGGATATGGATTGGACTGCCGAGTAACTGTCTATTTAGGGCTAGCCCTAAACGCGTGAACGTCGCGTTTGATATTCAGTATATTTTGACGCAAAGAAATTTGCGAGAAGGAGAAAGAAAGGGCCTAGGTTGGTATTTTAGATGAATATGATCAAGAAAGCATTGAATAATATAATATTTACCTTGAAGTTGGGAGTATAAGACCCAGAAGATTTTCCGGCAGAGGGTTACAAGCCCTAACTCGGATATCTGCTTCGTGGGGATATGCTCTATGAAGCAGTTTAACTATGGGATAAATTTAAAACTCTACTATGCCTTATTGTTTTGTGATTTCTCGCCGGGTGGTCTGTTCTTCCACCGCGATGCACTACTAAGATGGCAGGAAGAATACACGTACGTCAATATTGATGGATTTGAAATAATTGTGGAGTTCCCTTGAATTCAGACAAAGCTACAGGTCATAGCCGGCCTTACTGACATTTCTCGCAGTTATACTCCACATTAATAATGCAGGTTTGGAGCTACGCTCCAGACGGATCCCCCAGATTACTCCCCGGTATCAAGTCGAAAAGGCATCGCGACACATGGTATCAGCGCACACCGAGGAGGGGGGGACCCAAAGACCCGGATTCTTCTCGAAGAAGTTGGAAGCGCGTAGCATCACGCTCACAGGTTCGGCTGGCATGATTGGGAAATCTTCCGTGCGTGGGAAATGGACCAAGCCGAATTGGATGTAACAGACAATGTCAGTATTCTCGATCGATTCATCCCGTTGCGACCAGTCAAGCACGGTCTCGTTGCCTGGATGTTCCTCCCCGGTCGACTGGCAAACGTAGTCCCCTGCCGGGAAGAGTTCATAGTCTTTGTAGGGAACCACCCATAGTGGTTTCCGCGCGAATGCCGCGCGTTTATAGACCACACTACCAGGTTTGGACAATAACGGTGGACATGAGGTGTTGATGATTTTGAACCCAACTGGCTTTTGAGTGGATGGGTTCATCGAGCTCGGATTGATGATATCCCAGGTTCGATTGGTTTCATAGCAGTACTGTGCGGCACCGTCCAGCGCCGTGCGCAATGGAGTTTTCTTGCTGTAGAACGCGTTGCCGTAGAAGTTCTCCGGTGACCCGACAGGATAATCTGACGGAACGGCATCGCTTTGAACAACCGTGTTGTTTCGACCATCGATCTCGGGATCGATACGCAATGAGAAGATATGCTGATGATTCTGGGCGTTGATTCGAGGTGCCACCTCAGTGCCATAGGGGGCCGCTTGTTCACTGGGGTGCAGGGGGTACGTGTTCAACATGCCGGTGAGCTTGACTTCCAAATTGTAGGTTCCATCTAGGGTGAAAGTATGGTAGAACCCATATTCGTAATTGGCTGCTGTGATAATTTGCGAGATAACGAGCTTTCGATCCCGGGCGGAGCTCACGGTGCCATCTCGGTAATCTGTATGTTTATACAGCAGGCCGTTATCCTCCTCATGGATGCATATGGCGTTCTTGACCACCGCTGCTTCACCACTTCCCACGGCCATCACTCCGTCCAGGTAATGAATACTTCCTTTGCAGTCGCAGCCCAGCTTCAAGGAATTGGTCATAAAACCGGTTCCGTATTCGCCCACATCAAACGCATGCTTCCGGTGGTGTGGCTTGTCGGGGCAACCGTAAGGCACCACCATCTCGACCACACTGATCCGGTTAAACAACGTACGTTCCCGGTCTTGGTAGATATCATGAGTGCAGACATCCGAAATCACAATACCCTCTCGGTAATTGAATCCGATGTGCATCCTATAACCGGCCCAGGACAGCTCATTACCCTTCATCTGGAAAGACACTCCTCGAGGCTGGACGATGTCAATCGGTTTCAGCCGTTCCCGATTGTATTTATCTCCAATGAATTGCGGAAGATAATTGTGCTCTGTCAGCGGCACTGCTGTGCGTTCCCCATTCACATAGCGGATATCAACACTGAGAATCTCCTCACGCTCGGTGTCGACAATAACCACAAAGTCGAGCGGGTGTGCGTACTGGTTGTCCAACTCGGAAGTCCGGTAATACGCCAGGCCCTGTTGCAGACGGCGCTCCAAGCCCCATCGCTCCTCGAAGCCAATTGCCCACGCATCAAAGTACACCATGGACATGTCGGTGATACCGATGTCCTTGCACGCTTCAATGACGCGGGGGTCTTCGCGGGCGATACGCTCTACGATATCCAAATCTTCAAGGGTGAGAATCGGCATCAAATCCTTGAGATCCGTCCACTCTTCGACCTTGGACGTGGTCAGGTTGATGACAGCCTCGGCAATCTTCCCCGACTCTCGGTCAATAACAATGGAGAATGCGCGACGGTCCGGACGTGGTCCATTTCCTTGTTTGAACGCAGAATATTCTTCCTTCCTGGGCTCCCGTAAGGTGATGCAATTGAATCTCAGAGACCTCGGACTAGCGTAGTCACGGAGTAATGCTGCTGCCACTGGGATCTCCACAATCGATAACTGGTCTAAGATATGATCAGTGATCAGGCTCTGTTCGAGTATCGCAAGGTGTCTTACCAAGTGGATGAGGAGTTCCTTGTGGGATGAGTGCGGCAGCCGCAGGACTGTCGTAGTCCTCCTTACGGAATATGGCATAACCTGCGATTGATGCTGTATCTGGAGCCATGGTGTAACTTCTTCTGTTTAAGGTGCTGTGGGATGACTGAATAAAAGTTGATGATAAAGTTCTAATGCAATCAATGTCGAATAGGTTTTTATATCGTTCTTGGACCGTGAGGGTAAATGAGCTTCCCCACACAAAAGACCAAGACTGAATAACTCAGGAATGTGACTAACGAAAGAATGCTGTCTGTTTCCCTCTGGAATTTTCATCGGAGATTCAACATGAATGACCAATCATGGGGACTATATCAACCCAAAAACCGGGAAGTTGAACTATGAGAACTCTGGAGAGTGGAAATGACTTGGCTGATCATGGTACTGACAACATGGCTTTCTTCTTCTATCATTCTTTCAGGGAAGAAGAGACCACCTGGCAGCTAGATGCCCCCTCGCATTGTCCAGCCTGAACTGAACCAATCCTAGTCTGTTGTGTGTGCAGTATTTTAAGTCCATCTATGACTCAAGAGTAGTGTTCTGTGATCATGCCAAGTGGAAATTCCCAGATTTGTACTCCGTATAATTCGTTGGATAATACGGAGCAGGTCCGCACCAGCTCGGCGTTGCGGTTATCCAAGGCCATGGTCCAGACTCTGATGTAAATCGCCGCTGTTAGCCGAGCTGTGTTGATTTGAGGCCATCACCGTTTCCTAATATCACTGCGGAATGCCGCCAGCAGAATGCTTCGAGGTAGCGACGGTTAGATGTCTCCCCAAGGAATTCCACTACGGTATGTCAACTGACCTTGCTGATGAGCTAGTCTTGAGACCGTTGAGAGGCATGGAGTACACACATTCCCTCGTTAGCGATAGGACTAGCTACTATGGATAATTCTATCAGGCTGCGAAGTAACTAGAAGCGCAGTTCCACCAGCACTAAGAGATCCCGGCTTGATATCTACTGCATGCTGGTCGGCGAAAGGTGAAGATGGGGTGACGAGTGCGTTGTAATTTGCATTCAAACGATGCAGGAGACTTGGTACCCTCAAGCCAATGCGCGCATAAGCGTTTTTCTCAGCCGTCTCCCTCATGAGCTTAAGATCCTGGATGGTAGCTCCGCGGTAGTGATATGGGCTATCCTTCTGGTTGACAACCATCTTACCAATTTTCAATTTGGTGCAGATCTCACGCAGCTGGGCAATGTTTCGAACGGGTACAGTACACATTTAGAAAGATAATTGGAAGGAACTACCTTGTTGATCTGAGGAATCTCTTCCGTCCGAAAGCCCTCTTTACCCACGTTGACGACCATGGGGGAAGCCGATCACCGGACAAAGGGACGCCATGACTGGCGCTCCTCTTGCATAGCGGCATGGTAGAAGCCTTCACGCAGCCAGTTGCAATGTTATATGGTGGTGAGTTGGAAAAGGAAAAGGTCTTGGGAGGTTCTCTTTTGAAAACTTTCAAGCACTATAAATCGTCAAATGGGTCTAACAGCTCACAAGTTCCATTTCCTGGCCAGCTCCAAGCCCTCCGCGAGAGCAACAACCCGAGTCTCAACCGCGAACCCATCTTTCTCAAGCCTCTTCAAGTCCAAAAAGAGCGTGTTCATAGGAAGCGTGAAGACTTCGATAAACTCCTCCTCCTCCAACTCAGGACTGGGATTCTGGTTCTCCGGCAGAGACAGATCCACATTCACATACACGAGTTTGAAGTTATTGTTACAGAATCCGGGGGCTGTCGTCTATCAGCTCAACCACCTAGAGAAGATAACAGGCTGGATCCTTACAATTAAATAAAGTCCGACTGATCCGCTCCACTACGCCAACATACCCAGTTTCCTCCTGAAGCTCGCGAATCGCGCATTGCTCTACTGTTTCCCCGGGATCAATCAAACCTCCCGGGATCTCGACAACCACCCGATCCAAAGCGGGCCGATATTGCTTCAAGAGCAGTAACTCTGGTCCCGTGGACTTGTTTATGGTTGTCACAATACTGACACCGTCAATGTCACTCCCCGCCGGTCGGGTCTATCCCACTCCAGTCAATTACGAGAATTCATCGAAATGCCAATCGCAAAAGGAGAGAGAAAAAGAGTTTACCTGCATCTCAGCGGACTCCCAGATTCTTTGAACTCCATTCGGATCACGATAGGTTGTCTTGACTAACCGCTTCCATTTGGCATCTTTTGTGTCCTATCATGTGGGGTTAGTGGAATAATGGAGAGTCTGGATGGCCCACGCACCAATGTGCATCGCGAGAGAATCATGGGATTTGTGTTTTTGAGATCTGTCATATTATTGATAGTGGTGATGTTGTGAAGACTATGGATTGGTGAGTGACTGACAGAATCGATTTGAGGACAACATGTAAGATGTAAGTAAAGAAATTTTAAAGGCCTCAGGCCATCAGGCCACAAGTGAGCATGTGATCAGATGGATTGATGACATCATATAGTGACATTGTTCTTTTTCTGTTCAAAAACTTTCCATATCACTTGCAACAATCCTAAGTTGCGAGGGATCTATTGAATCTGCGAATAAATCAAGAACTGAACTCCTCCCACATGCCCGAATCATTCGCCACCATCCGCAATCGCCGCAGCGACGAATTAGCCCGTCTCGCGGACGCCCACCTGCAGCATGACTTGCGCCAGGAAGACCGCGACACGCTCAAATCCGCATCGTCGAGGGCCTCCCTGTGGACCGGACTCGGTTCAGCAGTCGGAATTGGTCTGGGCTTGTACGTCGCCTTTCGACTGCGAAGCTCGCGCAAGGCTTTCTTCGATGTTTTCCGCGTCCAGGAGAGACCCACGCAAGTAGTCTTCGCCGACGGTCGAACAGGTTTGCGATAGATTCCATCCGTGTCATTGATGCAGACGTCCTAATCAAGAGATGCATAGAGTCCATCCCGGATATCACGCCCTTACTGAAGCCGACTACGCTGGGTGACTTCGCGACTTATTTTTTCGCTTCTGCGGGCGGGTTGTTTCTGGGCGGGGAGCTAGGTAGGACTCCTCCATGGGAATGTCGATTTAAGATCCATTGACCCTTTGCTCACTATAATGACTAGGCTTCATGGCGGGAGCAGCGAGTGGAAGTCGCAGGATCACGGCGGACCCGGAGCGGAGGAAGAGGATTGAGACTGCTTTCCGACGGTTCCGGGCTGATGTTCTGCGCAAGGAGGCGGACGCTTTGGATCGAGGCGAGAGTGTTATGGACAAGATGTTTTAATGTGTTGCTCTCAGTGGTATCTATAATCTAATGTAATTCATATTGTCTACCGGTGTAGAAACCATGTACGCCGTTATATGAAAACAACCATGGGCCACGTAAGCCCTAAACATCGTGCAGAATAGCCACATTACTGTTCATGTCCATGTCCATTTCTTGCAACTTCTTCACGTCGCATGTATTACTCTGCGAGGACAGTGTTTGCTCAGAGAAAGGATTGCAGAAGAGTGCGAAATGGAAGTCCATTCTTCGATTCTTGGGTCACCGCCCTCTTGCAAGGAACTGTGTTGATTGACAGGCGATCAACTGCGAAAATTTACCTCCAAGCACAATGGGACGCAGCTCCGGACTTGCATTCTCCGAAGTCACCAGGATAATCATGAGTTCGACTGCTGACGTCAAATCTCGCCTCTTGGCTGTCACTCACTACATTACAGCGGCGAGATGACGCGATCATCTTCGATCTAAATGATGACTGCATGAGTTGGCCAAGATTGATCAGTGAACATCGATCAGCCGCGGGGTTGTACATACCGCTCACACAACAGGCGATTAAACATCGGAAGGACAGGAGATTCTAGCGAGACAAGCATGGAAGGAATTTCATCTGGGGGTTCGATCGCCAAAATGCCCGAACCGACTATGGACATTGGGACAAGGGCAAAAGTATATTCTCGAAAAGCGAGCGTACAAATTTTGGTAGTGCAGGACAACGATGGTAATGCACCATTACACTATGCCATACACCAGGTTGGGCGCTCCAAAGTCCGACCGGGTTCCCGCGATGTCAGCGAAATTGGCCCCGGTTCTGCCACAAGATGCAGAATCTGGAGGAGTCGGTGCCCTTAACCTTCAGAGGAATGGTGACATAGAGGTATCGCAGAGGTCCCTGCTCGACTTCCTGAAGTCCAAAGGATCCATGAAGTCCTGCCCGACAAGGGCCAAAGGCTCGAAAAGGTCCGGCCGCACGAGAGTCATTCTCCGTCTTGCCCATAGATTGCTCTGCCCGATGACGGCATCGCGTGCGACAGTCTCCTGACATATATTGATCATACTGTTGCGGTCTCAGGGTTCTACTATTCCCGAGGGGGCAACGCTGATAATCCCTGGCATGTTCCCAGTAATAGGCATGGGGCAGTTATGGCCAACGGCAATCCGTAGCACGATGGCAGGGAGTATTTATCACATCGGGCCATCGGTTGCCATCGATTGCATAATCTTCGTTCATTCGGACTACTACCAGTCCAGGGGCAACAAGTCGGAAGTCGCGGAGTTCCGCAATAAGATCGATGGTTGATCGGCTGCAGGACAGGTCCAATCTCTGACAAGCATTCGACAGTATCAAGCGGCCATCTCCTACTGTGTACCGTTTCAGTGAGACGGCGGCTGCGGTTGATATAGGGGCTGGAGAAGACAAATTAGACCCACTGATCATGTCTCGCTGTATAGAAGATTGCGATTTCAGTCACCAAGATCACAGCGAAACGGGACTCTGCAGCAGGTATTAATGATACAGCCACTTCGACTTGATGGGATTTCCAAATAATCACCTAGTAAGGACTTTCAGCTGTCACTTGGCATGCTGGGTTTCGATGAATCGGACCAACTTCAAGTTGAAGCTATCAACCAAAAACTGCACTGAGAGACCAGGATATATAAACACTGCGGGCATACTACTAACTACTAGTAATCTCAGAGCCCGAGAAGGTTTCCAATTCAATCGAGGACATGCAAGCTTGCCATGCTCAAAGTGTAACTTCCCAGCTCAATGAAAAACATGATCGAAGCCACAGTAATTCAAGTAATCGAAGCGTGCCAGCGACTGAAAAGACTGAAGTAGACGGAGTTCTGTTTCAATATAGAGGAGTTATTGTGACCTCCGACCAATCACATACACCGACGACCTGCTTGTATGATGAATCATGTGATAAGTTCAATAAACCATTGAAATTTAATTGGAATGATTGGGGTTGAACAATTCAAGTTGATCAGATGTAATTCGGTGGCCATTTTCCAACCAATGGGTCCCGTAACTCAGTTGGTTAGAGTGCTGAGCTAATAACTCAGAAGCCGAGAGTTCGAGCCTCTCCGGGACCATCTTTTTTTTTTTCCCTTGTGTTATTCTACTTATACTACCTGAATATCAAACTGTGTAGGATACTGTTAATGGAACTCTTCTTTCCCTGATCGATATCGTCATCAAGGTAGGCATCATGTATCTCGCACATCGATATTTACACCAACTGTATGTTAAGAATACACCCCGTACTCCGTCTATTCGGATCTTGCATATCAAATGGCCAGTGCTACTGCGCCCGTGGAATAGTTCAAAAAAGTCTACAAGGCCCGAATTGCCATGGTTCGCGGGACATATGGCACAGTGAGTATTGTCGCTTGAATAACCCGTGTGCTATGAGCTGCCCGTCGACATGTATTTTTCTACGAGGATCCCGGACCATGCCAGTGCTATGCATCAATATGCTCGTATGTCGTCGTTGGCTCACCCCCCCCGTTCCTGGCTAATGCGAACCGATAGTTTGGACACTTTAGACTTTCCACATCGATTAGACTGACGGTGATTGCCCGGATAATTCACTGGCGCCTTAGTGGGATAGAACGGAGTGACCCCCGTCCGCTGAAGGGTTGCCTGCGATGGAGTGGTTTCTCTGGGCACAGTCCTCCAGAGATGGTTAGCCTTTCGAAGTCTGATTTATTGATGTCGTTCTCCTCCGCAAATGTCAGCGAAAGTACGTGCAGACAGGAGGTGCCAAGATATGATCAACGGGGTAATGCGCAGCACTGACAGGCAGCAAGGCCAATAACACGAGGAAGAAAATGTCGATCTGCGATACAATGTTTGGCATGACGTTTGAGATTATCTTGCCATTGTGTGACGGTTGCCTAGAGGTCTCTCGCTTGTGGTTCCCTTTACTTCAAAATTTGGACGTTGACAGGATCAGATTCATAATTATCAGTCGTGGTACGGTACCTGAATGCTTTTATTATCCCCTGTCTAGACCCTGTCTACGAGAAGCGACGTTTCATTAGCGTTTCACCTTGATCTGCTCGCGACTGAGGCCGCCAGAGTCGAGGCCTTTGTTCTATCATAGATAATATGCGATCGCCCTGCTCCCATGGATGATAATTGTTGTGACCGTGATTTCAACCGGTGGTGATCTCGAGCGCTCATCAATCCTCGGCAATAGAAGGGGCTTGATTTCAATCCGTCGCGACTAACTTATCTGGAGCCTGGAGCGCATTAACGAAGCACAGTCGAAAGCTGGATATTCCGATCACGCGGAGTCGATGGGCATCGGTAGCACGTCTGTTCAAAGACAGCACAGGCCCTAGATTGAACCACACTGTCAGCTTTCCCATTAAACAGCGGTGGAAGGATGGGATGATGGGCATGAAGGGGCACATTTCCATCGGTCACCTGGCGCTGTCGATGCTGGATCTTCTCGATGGCCCAGGGTAGGATGAGAGGGATCCAGTGATGAAATGTCCCAGGCAAAGCAACTGGTACTTTTGATCGCGGTGACTTCATAGTCCAACAGGTATCTCGCTCACAGACGAAGGGGATGGTGCATCGTACGCCTACCACGGTGCAGGACTGCCGAAACTCATATTACGGATGCCATGGAAAGAGAAGCTTCCCGGTTGACGATCCAGACCTCCAGATTGCGTGATGGCGACGCTCAGACCTTTTGTTCTGGGCCTATGAGGAGCTAATGACACTAACATCGAAGCCCGTCGGCCATGCTTAGCATTCGGTGTCAAGACACCCGGAGCTGAGTAATTGTGATCATGATGGCCCTGAATACAACTTCTTGCTAGACTGCGATCCGAATCATTTCTGAGAACTACTCTACCGTATCTCCCAGCAATATACGGAGTATTCAGTTCAAAACAAAAAGAAAAAAAAAGAAAAGAAACGAAACGAACAAACTCCTCCCCAGTCCGCTGCGGAACCTCGTTCACGCGTGAGTCATCAGGTTATTCTTGGAGCCAGAACAACGTCGGTATACGACGGTTGCAGAAGTATGTGGAGGCCAGACCTATTCTATTCCTTGGCCTAAATGTTCATTTGTCCCGTCAAGTGTTCTATTTTGGCGTGGACGACAACAGAAGAGTGAGGCCCTGAGGTGGGTCGGAAGGAAAGGTTGTTCTTCAGGCTCTTTGGATACGAAAGTCAGATAAGAATATCAACTAATCATACGACACTCTCGACATTCTCCCGCATTGATGTCTCAGCCACCTTTGCCGTTTCTCTTGCAACTGTTGTATCCTGGGGGCCGTAAGGCCTCTGATCAGGTGGATGGCAGTACGATGTCTGGATAGAGATCTGGATGTTCCTCAGGATGATAGTGCTATGGAAGCTGCAAAAATGGAGCTGCGGATGCTTTTCGCCCGACGTGAATCGTGAGAGTCCAGTTGTTGGTCACTCCACATCTCAACCTCAACTACTCAAACTGAAACCCGGGGGACCGTTAAAGAATTGGCATTCATTCTGTCATTCTTTGTCAGCTCATCACGATGGTCGTCATTTGTCTCGTCTCAGAGCTCGGGTGATAAAATGCGCCACATTCGCTTAGTAGCCCTAGAAGAGTAAACGAAACCTGTCGTCGACGAGGGTTGGAACTTTGGTCCATGTCCTATTTTTACAATTTGTCTAAGACCCGACACGGTACGACCAAAGAGGAAGCCTGACAGATCCTCTCTCGGCCAATGACTTCACCGACTGAGGAGCCGACAGCTCGTGAGCTTCGTGAACTTCGTGAACTTGCGGCGTTCGGGGAATAATTTCCTCGAGCTGGCTGGTCGGCAAAGAGCCGAAGGGGCGTCTCCACAGGGTCGAATGCTACCTTCAACGGCTGTTCGACAGAGCTGGGAAAATGGGGGTCCCCAGTCAATGGACTGACGGCTACCCAAAGCACTTTTCTTTCTCTTTTGGGGAAATGGGGATGTGGTGATCTTACGTACCAGTCCTGGCGGAGCCTCCGGTGATTCCACGTATAAAGAGGACAGGCTATCACTTGTTGGGCGTTTCTGTTCTATATCAGATACAATTCCCGTTCGAGCGCTTTTCGCATACCATCCACCGCAAACACCACGGTCGTTTCTTGTCTACCGATATCAACTCTCTCCATTGCACACTCGCAGACCTTTTGCTCGGCAATTGATCTACCCCGTCGTGATCACCATGCATTCGACCGTGCTCTTGTTGTCTACCCTTGTCGGCTCTGCCTTCGCACTGCCGGGAATTTTCCCCCGTGGCTTCAACACCACGACCGTTCCTGGGGGAAAACCCGGAAGCACGATCACGACCACGATCACTGACACCATCACCAAGACGACCTTCAAGCCCTGCTCGACCCCCGTCCACACTGAAGGCGGCACCACGTACTACAGCTCGTGGGTGACTGCTTCCACGTATGAGACGACCACCTGCTACACCACCACCCAGGTTCTGGCCTCCCCTCCCACCGAGGCTCCCACCGTTCCTGCGCAGACCACCACGACCAATGCCGGCGCTGCGCCCACTCACGCTGGGGGTTCGGACACCTGCCCTGAGGCCTCCACCGTGACCGTGTATGTCACCGTCGGCTCCGGGACTGCTCCCACCAATGCTCCCGGCGGCCCGTGCAACCACTGCGAGACGATTACCTATACCAACACCCAGGGACACACTACGACGATTGTGATCCCACCCGTCTCGCAGACCACGGGAGGGACAAGCACCGAGACCAGCAAGCCCACCGGCACTGGATCTCAACCCACCAAGCCGACAGGAACTGGAAACGCTCCTGCTCCTACGGAAACCAAGGTCTGGCACGGGCCTCGCGATATCGTCCGCAACTAAGTCGAACAAAATCCTCCATAGTAATTGAATTCCGATGATGCGGACGACGAATGATGTTTTTTTTCTCTTCTCTTCTGTTTTTTACCTCATGCAGTGGATGAGGTTGTCACGATCCTTAATGATACCTTGCATATTGCGATTTGTTCTGCTATTATGTGCTTCCCCTTGTCCGTCCTTCATATCTAGTCACTCCCTAATAATTAATATAGACTATACTTGGATCTGAGATGTATTAAAAATTACTAGCCCTATCCCCAGAGAGTAGTCCCGATCGAGCGTAAGCACAGCAAGAGGGGGGGAAAAAAAATCTAATCCGATCAAAAAGATCGACGACGTTCCCTCGCACGTCCCACCTTCTATCAATAGAAGTGTTGCGATGGGATACCCCTAATCCCACGACCATTTATAGGACTAGGGAAGATGGATGGCTGGGTTTTCCCTTAAGAGGACCGTGCTCGTCGATCCCGGTAACTGGGGACACGATGCAAGGAACAGGGGAAAGCCGATCGTAGCAGTCTGTTTCATGATGTGTTTGTATTACGCGGCGTCTGTTTTTCTTGTTCATATCGTTGAGATGGTGCAAAGGGGACGGGGCTGGAGTTGAGTAATTCGGCTCTCAAAATTGGGGATACGGGAAGGTGTTGGCGATGGAAATGGGAAAGGAGAAATGAAATGGAAACAGTTTTGGGTGAAATTGAGGCTTTTGAAACACTTTTGATGGACGGCGGAGAAAACCCGGGGATATTTCGGGTTAACCCCCCCCAGATTACAAGTTAACAATCCATCAACTGTCCAGTTCAACGGATCCGAGTAGCATACCGTGAATCGGGTCTGGAAGTGTAGATATCAGTTTCAGACTGTCTCTGTTTCTATTTCGACAGATTTCATTTCCTCAATTATGCGCCGGGGGCTTGTTGTTCATTTATTCTGAACGATTGTTGTCTGGTTTAGACTCGTTTTTGCTTCGTTTCAGGGCTCCCAAGAGTCATGAATTTACTATCGTGAATCGGTGGCATCTGAAATGACCGACAGCTTGAACAGTGGAGAATAGACTCAAGATCTTACACCCTTTCTCAAATTGGGTCGAAATGATACACGGCATTCGTCCAGCCCGAGAAAATGCCCTGGATCTCCAAACAAAGGAAGAATAGATCGAATAGAACCATATCCATCTCTACCAGGATTTATTTTCCGCCTGACGCGGGTCTGTCTGCGGAAGGATTTATTTCTTGTGGCGCCGTGGGTCTCTGCCAGGCGATTCAGCCGCATCTTTCGCGGTATCCTCGGATTTCAAGCTGGATGAGGTTGCGGCTTCCTGGATCATAGAATACAACGGAGTCTCGTGGAGCGGAGATCGCGACACCATTGCTCGCTGGCGCCCTGCCACGTTGCGAGGCTGATACTGACCGTCGACTCGGTCAAGAGCCATGAGGGAACACCTTCTCGAGATAAGAATTGTGGCTTACCCACTAGATCCGGTCCAATGAATGACCCGGAGGTGGAGGGGATGGACAGTCTGGCGATCACCTCGGGTGTTCCTGTTACATGTTCGCTAACGTGGGAAATAAATGGGTCTCTCTAAACTTAGTACCAGGGTGTGAAGAAGTCCTGATGAGTCGTCGTAGACCCCGATGAAGTATATCCTGCAAAACGGGAAATAGATCATAAGGACCATTGCCATGTCTCCACCGTGGGTATATCAAATGTTGATCTTGCGACAGTTACACCTTTCCGACCATTTTCTGGGCAGAACAGTCAACGGTGATCGACAGAGTTTGATGCGAGGAGATTTTTGGTTAATGAGGTCGAAATGGGTCGGTAAAACGGCACTTTTTAGGGCTATTGTGATCTCCGCGATGGGGTTGACTTGTCCTGCCTAACGCGAACCCCTGAGATCGGACCATTTATGGATTTGGTTCCTTACATCTGGCAGCGTAGCCTGCATAAAGATAAATATCGATTGTCAGGGGAAACTTTCAGTGAAAAAGAAGAGATTCGTACTCCGTACAGCAGCAGAGACAACGAAATGCAACAGAGGACTACGTCACAATAGCTCTCTGAAAGAGACTTTCTTTTCACGACTCTTCCAAATGTCTGGCTGTTCGACTTCCAGACGGGAGAATGACCCACTTGCTACTAGGACTCGAACGAAGGCTGCGGGAATTCTTCCTGCAAGGATGGAGTGAAGTTTAAGCGAAAGAATCAGCATGAATCTAAATCCGAATACTCCCAAGCCTGCAGACAAACACAGCCTCAGTTATGGCCACTATTCGCGGCCCGGACGGCCGAAGACTGCAGGTCCCGTTCCACGGGGATGTCAAGGCACAGGAGAATGAGGGATGAGGGACATACATAAACCCCCAAGGAGCGCACTGGATCTCCAGTAGGAAAGAACACTCACGGTCCCCTTCGTCTACTCTTCCATCATGATCCTCCCCCTGTCCTTCCTGTCAGCCATTACCTTCCCCCTGGCCTTAGATCAAGCCTATGGCAACCCCGGCCCTTGCTCTGGCAACTGCTGGGCGCACGACCCGGGTCTCTGGCAACGGGAGTCGGACGGCAAATACTTCTTGTTTTCAACGGGGAAGGGCATTCATATCAGCTCTGCCGATAACCTTGGAGGTCCATGGGCGGAGATAGGTTATGCGTTGCCCTCGGGCTCAACCATCGCGCACGGCGGCAATGATGATCTCTGGGTAAGTCCGTCCCCATCGTGCTTCAGTGTTCACCCGGACCGCTCGCTCACAGTATTTCAGGCGCCCGATGTGCATTACGAAGATGGCACATATTACATGTACTACGTCGTCTCGACGCTGGGATCGAGGAGCTCGGTTATCGGGGTTGCGACCTCTACCACAATGGAACCAGGGAGCTGGACCGACCACGGTAGCACTGGACTGAGCACCGACGGCTCACAGAAGTACAATGCCATTGATGCCAACTGGATCCAGGTCGACGACACCTCAATCCTCAATTTTGGCTCCTACTGGAATGGCTTATACCAAGTGGATATGGCCAGCCCACTGAAAATCGAGGACGGCGCCCCGAACAACATTGCCTACAATGCCAGTGGTGACCACGCCATCGAAGCGTCCTTTCTCTTCCATTATGGTGATTTCTATTACCTGTTCTTTTCCTCGGGACAGGCCAGTAAATATGAAACCGATCGTCCTGCTCCCGGCGACGAATACCGCATCAATGTATGCCGTTCCGAGAGTGCACGCGAGGACTTTGTAAGTGCCAACATTGTGTCTCTATCTACTCCCAGATCCTAACCGTATCTGCAAAAGGTCGATAAAGACGGGGTACCCTGCCTGGAGAGTGGTGGCACCACTGTGCTAGCCAGCCATGATTATGTCTACGCGCCCGGCGGACAGTAAGTCCCCCGGCAATGATTCTCCAGAATTACCACTAACGTCACTTCAGGGGCGTTCTAAATGACCGAAGTCTGGGACCGGTCCTCTACTATCACTACGCGAATACAGACATCGGCCTGGCCGTCGAGCAGTTTCAACTTGGGTGGAATAAACTGAGCTGGATCGACGGATGGCCATGCGTATAGATTGAACCAAAAGAAAGATAAAAAAAGGGCCACCACTAATTTAATCACAATATATTCAGCGTACGATTTGGTCTACTGATCTGTTAATACTATGCATAACCTGCCTTTCGTTTTGGTTTTTTTTTTTTTTTTTTTTTTTTTTTTTCCCTTTCCATGCCCTGTTTCCAGTTGACTGGATGCCGTTGCCAAGACGTAGCGGATAAGTAACCATAATAACACAGCAGTTAACGTTTCAGGAGCACCCAGCCAACGTATAACGAGTCGTATTGGAGTTTCCTGAACCACGCTATGCTCTGGGCAGTGTTAGAGAGAGAGAAATTCCCCGCTTTTGGCGAAGAAATCGGGCTCGAATGGAGCCCAATTGGTCTCCGACTCCGCGCAACGACACGGACCCTAACCATGCGACATGGGACGACCGTCCCCAGTTGACGCGATGATACCGCGTCCGAAGCCTGCAGCTCTATCTGAAACACGGTCCCTCGAATCCGAATCCCCACCGGGCGTAGGTCATGCCTCTGGACGATGAGGTCCCGAACGAGATGCGTCCAGCGGACCATCTGAATCGGGCACTGGGAACGGAGTCGATGAATCCATTGGATTCAGAAGAATGAATGAGCTTCCGACCTGTAAAGTAAAGAGACATACAGTACCTGATCCAGAGCCGACGGTAGTCAAACCAGTCACAACATCGCTTAATCCATCGGGTCCGGACCATTCGAAACGAGGTTAAGTCTCTGACGAAAATAGGCATTGTCCTGCCTCAGTCGTTCCATCTCACGCCCATACTCTTCCAGCGTGACCTCCTGAGCAGACTCGAGCTCTTCGATGATCTTAAACACCCGCCACAGTCGAAGCACCACGATCAGCGACCCCAGTTCCTCCTCGACACCATGCAACGCCACGTCGACAACGAAGGCAACGATAATGACCAACGAGTCCAGAACGTGGAATTTCGACGCAAAGTACCTGACCACCGGTGAGCGGGAGAAAGGAATCGATTGCAGACCAGAGATCCACACTCACCCTTGCCCAAAACTGATCACCGTCACGATCAACTCCAGCATAAACAGACACGAGAAGACCAAGCCCACGATGGCCAGGACGCGCTGCGTGACGGTCCAGCCGACGGCCACGCGGGAACCCTGCTGCTTCAGCTCACAGACGTGCAACTCGATCAGAAAACCGGCAAAGGTGGAAGCGACGTCGACGGTTACGAGCAACAGCACGAGATAATGGCCTCGTCGCGAGGACAAGAACTCCCGTGCGGCTCTTCTCCACCGTGCGAGGCGGGACTCGGACGCTTCGTCTTCCTCTGGTCGATCTCTCTGTCGCTGGCGATGGCTGGCGATGTGCCACGGTGGTGAAGGCATGGCTTAGCGATCGTGGTAGAATCGAGATACCGGAGATTTTTGTTCGTTTTTCTTGGGATTCAGTTCAGTTGATGGGCACGGCTGTTTGGGTCTCGATCTCTCCGGGTGTAAGCAAATTGCCACCCGGGAGCTGGAAATCTTGTCTGGTCCACCATCAGTAGAAGACTTACAGCGCCTTTTATACTATTCCTGTTACGAGACTACGGAGGTGGAGTACTTAATGACTATAAAGTAATCATTTCTACACGATCTGAGTTCCGATCGAGTTTTCTATCCTCTTTCCACGGCCTACATCGAGGTAGTCGTAGCTTCAGGAATTCAGGAAAGAAATCCAGATTTCTCATCATTGAACCCACGACGAGAAAGCTGGAGGATTTCCCCAGGTATGTATGTACATACAATATGCCCGTTCGCTCAAGTACAAAGTACGAAAGGAAATGATCAAGCCAGAGTCTCCGGTAAACTAATAGGCACTCGTCTGTCTCCAGCGAACAAACTCCTCGCAGCTCCCCTTGATCTGGGTATTTGATCTCCAGTAGTCAAGGCCTTTTATTGAAAGTCATTTGGACATGACCAAACTATGACTTGCATTCTCGGGGACCTCAGCTGACATTTCTACATGCTGAATGGCTACCGATTTGGTCCAAGTCTGGTTCATCCAGTGTCGCCGTCTGGGCATGCGCACTGGCCAGGACATCGTGAAGCTCTGCAAATCTGGCACGTTTAACTCGGTAGGAAAGATAGCAGAATGTGCTGGTAGAGAATGAGACATTGTATTGGACTGCATCCGCGGTAAGTCAAACATATCTAACACCCAGATACAGGCACTTGAAGCATCTAGTCATCCTCATCCTGCACAATGACAATTACCCCGTCGAGAGCCTTTAACTTGTCAATTGCCTCCGTGGTTAGGGGTCTAGGATACGACATCGGGTCAGCGATGGCAATTTCCCCATTGAATGGACAAATTGCAGTAGACTTACGGCGGAATGCCTCTGGGAGGCATTGATGTTGTGACAGGCCAGTTTTCGACTCCGGTGTCCTCCTTAATGATTCTTGATACCCGGATCAGTGAACGATCAATCATGCGTGTGGGCAGAGGCATAAAGCTCACTCAGTCACCGTCTTGTCGTGCTCCTCGTACGCTTCGATGCCCCGATAGGTGTAAGAAATTCGCTACCCAAGATTCAGAATAAGTCCAGGAATCACCTTGGCCTCAACCTACCTTGCGGTCGGACATGGTCTCGCGGAGGTTCTGTGTGCGTCTTGAATTCGATCTTCAATGTTTCGTAGTAGCTCGCGGATACCATAGGAGAGTTAAGATGAGGACGGACGAAAGCCCTATTTATCTTGCGAGGGATGCTGGAACGACTACTCGGAAGTGACATAGGCGTATACCTACACAGTATCCACCGGACGATGGGCAACCTCACGGAAAGCAGGAATCCCAGACGGATCAACTGGAACAGACCAGAGTCGAACACGCAGCAGGTCCTCATCGGTCAATATCCCCTCGCCCTATAACGGACGATGGATGTTCTGCAGTTCATGCATTAGGTTCCGATAGTCCCACAGCGTGGGCCGGCTATAGGTTCTTCTCTTTCCGACGAGCTCTCCATCGGACAAAATACTGCCACGTAGGTATTCTTTTCTTGACTGGTCACAGTTGGGAAGAGCAGGTCTATCGGAGGATCCGGATTTATGATCAGCGAAGACCGTCAGTTGTCGCAACCCCGCACAGATGATCAAGCTCTAGCAAGGCGAGGGATATAGCTCATTGTTCTATACCCGGGTTCAAGGTAGGGGTCCACGTAGTGCCAGTTTCGTTCTAGATCCGCCAGTAGAAGACGACATGGGCACTGGAAGTCTTGATGAGTATTCGATTCTGCTGAGAGAGCTTACACTTAGTGATCACCACTCCTGACTTGATAATCGGTTTCCCAGGTTCCCCTGCACAGCAACCCACATGGAACTACACATAACCAGCACCACCGACGTAACATCCCAAAGCCCAAGGCCGAGTCACGGTGGGGGTTCGGTTTCTTTCTTCATCTTCCTCACAGCGGGCAAGCTATAAATAGGACGATCAACCTCCCCTGTATCCCATATCCAGGACACCTTCCCCAATCACAGTTCATCTTCAATTACCCCCAGAGACCTCAAACTACCACCTAGGTACGGTACCTCTTTCTGATCCTACGGCCAGGACTTCAGATGTCAACTAACTCTGTGAAAAGACTGACCCTAACCAGAATCTCAAGATGTCCGACCGAAAGGTATATCGGACGAAGAGTAGCCCACTCAGCCGTAAGGAGCCGCTAACGTCAGCCCCCCAGAGAGTCTACTACACTTACAAAACCATCGAGGCGTGGGAGAAGCATGATGAAAAAGTGCGAGAGTGAGTAATCCATGTCCAGGACAAATGCAATCCGACTAACCCTTTGAACCCAGAATCATAAAAGAGGATACCGGCGTAGAGAACTGGATCTGTAATCGAGCCCTTCCTCCCACCTGCTACCCACCGTGAGTGCGCTGAATGCTCTTCCAGCGTTCCAGGTACTGTTTCAGTGTTGCTGACTATCCATTCTCCATTAGGCCGCTATCCTCCGAGGTCATCGAGAAGATTAAGAATCTGGATGGAGATATCGTTGTGGGAGATCTCGATGCTGATTAGGGATGTATGCTAGGATCTACAGCCCAATCGATCGGGTTACTTAGCCTATAAGGAACCATTGACCCATCATCCTTTTCTCCTAGGACTTTAACGAGGCAGTGTCCGTGTCGATGAGCACCATCTGTAGATGTCTGACCTATTTCTCCTGAGTTGCCGGTCGTAGAACGGAATGAAGAGACCTCCCTTGGTATCTCGATTCTTCCTCGACTACACTCCAGCCATCGACACTCAATCCCAGTACGATTTTAAACCAGAGAAATGGCCTGAGGAGATTGATAGTGTATGGAAGACTGTTGAGAATGGCAAAGAAGTTCTCCGTTTACGGCAGTGACCCTTCCAGCGAGGATATCCCAAATATTGTCCGGCGATAGCACGACACAGATACGCGACAGGAAATCGCAAGGCCAAATGACAATCAGGGAGCCGTAACCACGGTGTTCCCATCCGGCACCCGAGCCTGATACTCCAACACCATCCGAACATCCTTGCCCGGCTCGAGCCTGACAAACCACTTCACCTCGCCATTCCGCATCATGACCACCTTTCCTCGACCGATACCTCTCTCCAGCGCCAAATCGGTCTCGTCCCCTTCCTTCTCCATTCCCTTCGGCTCCAATATCTGGACCCGCGTTTGCTCGGTATCCTTGAGCGGAATCTGATCCGAGACGATCATATCAATCGGCGCACCCTTGGTATTCCTGACCCAGCAACTCCGCCGAAACACCGCAGCGTTTTCCTTGTGAAAGAAACCACTCGTCAATTTTCGAACCGTCGGCTTCGCATATGTCACAAGCACATTCGGATCCACACCCAACGAGATACCGAAACAATCATTCGGAGCACAGCGCGGGAGGGTGGAGGACCCCAAGAACGTGCCATCCACCGATATACCGGTCTTTCCGCGCAGAATCTCCATCGATGAGGTATTCGTGATCCGGGCACGAAGGAACGCGGCCGCACGTATTTTCGGAACAATCACATGGGTGAGGGTTAATGATTGAAGCGTTGATTGAGTGAGAAGATGCCGTCGGTGACTGACCGACGGGACCAGTGTACGGAGGCCGGGAAGCTCGTAGGTTGTGGTTAGACCGTGGGTTTGACTCACTGGATCCGCGTGTTCCAGACAAGGTGATGGGTTACTGTCGCTGTCGCTGTCGCTTGACTCCTCGTTGTCCACGTCATTGGACCACCCCAGGGCTCTCCTCGCTGATGAGGCCCACGAGCTGGACGGTGGTGGGGATTCTCTGTGCGGTGAATCGAAGAAGGCGGCCTGGATTGGGGCTTGTTGCGCCATTGCCTGTTGCATCTGAGCATGCATCTGAGGTGTTGCTGGAGGTATCCTAGACTGTTGTGCGCTCCGCGCACGGGCTATGATACGTTCCTGGGCGTGGGCTCTGGCAGCGGAGTGATACTGGACTGCGGTTGTTCCCATACGCATCGGTTTCATCTCGGCCGGACTTCGCAAAGCGTCCTGCCAGGAAGGCGAATTGGGAACAGGAACAGAGCATGTCGTGACGTGCCAGGGCTGCAGGATCGGAATGGGCTCATCAAGGCCCGAGAACGACGCATGCGATGTGGAAACGGTGACCTTAGCGTCCGTCCAGGTCTCCGAACTACTGTTCCGGAAGTCTGCATTGCAGACCACGGACGCAAGAGATGCAGGTGTATTGATCTTCAAGTTATACCGTGGTACCCAGCCGAGGCCCGGAATGATATAACTGAGATTCATCGCCACCTGAACCGGCTGGTCTGCATATGGGACGTTCTCCGTCACCGAGCCCCGTCGACTGGACGCCGGCGTAGCTGGTACATGACTATCAAGATAAACCCTGACTTGACCGACGCGATCTGTCCAGAACTGCTCTTTCTCCCGTCGATCCCGTTGCTGCTGTGCCCGTCTTTGATTCCGATCTCGAATCCTCCTCTCACGAAGCCCACGCATCTCCTTCAACGCAGCCTCCTTAGCCTTGGTATAAGCCGATTCCAAGCGCTCCCTCTTCCGCTTCAGTTTCACCAAAGCCTTCTCCCCCTCCGCAATCCTCGCCTCCGTTTCCCTCGCACGATCCGTCTCCGTCTTCCTCTGCTGAGCATACATCTGCAAGAACTCATTCAACTTCGCCGGATCCGCATTCGTAGCCTCAATACTCTTCCCATACGCCACCAGAAACTGCACGACAAACAGCGCCGCAGATTTATCGTCCTGCGCTTTGGCCAGGGTGGTGGTGAGACCCTGCTCTTCTTTGAGCACCGCCCGTAGCTCAGAGTCATCGATCTCAACCGCGTCCTCGTCAGCGATATCCTCTTCGATCTCACTTTCCAGCTCAACCACCAGATGGGGATAGACATCGTCGAACTTCTCCCGTCGGGCCACGATCTCCGTTTGCACGTCGGTGATGGTAGCCGGACCGGAGCCGTCGATTTGGACAGAGTCCAGATCGACGGCGGGGTCTAGACCGAGGACGGTGATTTCATTTTGGCCGGGCTGATATCCGCTTAGCATAATCATAACGAGCCATGAGTCTGTGGTATGGACGTACATACATGGATAGTCGCCTGAATCTCACGGACGATGGTCGCACTTTGGGGCGCCAGAGTGACGGATTTGGTGGGGAGGTCGGCGATTTGGATTTCGGATTTGTGCAGGTGCTCCATGGTCAGGGATGCGAAGGGAGGTCGAAGTACGGAGAATTCAAATGAAGCTGAAGGATTGTCTGCTGGGCCCATCAGGGCTTTAAATAGTCCACGTCTGCATATTCTTACTAATCAGCATTCGATACAGGAAGCACGTGATAGGCATGTAAAAATAGAATCCCAGTATGCCAGGACGAGGGATGGTTGGGGTGGAAGCGATGATGGATGTATGGGGATTTGCGAGTCTATTCAGGCTGGGGCCTGGGGGAGAATGTCAATTGCTGTGGTCCGCTGGTCAGCCCTGTCTGGTATGTACAACTCGGAGTGAATGGGACGGTATCACATCTTTGGGTTCTCATTTCTGCTTGGCGATGGCTGATGGGATCTGATTCTTGGACAACGAAGCTTGTGTATCCTGTAGGCTTGTCAGCTCGGAAATACGCTTGCTCTTCTCTCCTGTTTTTCCAGTGACGGACGAGTGCCTCAATATGAAGGGGGTAAGATGGATTTGGCGGGTGACGGGCTTGATATTATAGATAACCAGTCTATCTATTGTGGTGAGCGATGTGAATGCAAGTGTAAGCATGAAGAACATTGCGAAACTTACAGCCATTGGCCTCAGGCACATGGATCTGGACAATCGTTTGATTGACAAGTACCATGATCATACTCTAGTATATTCTGGTAAACACACATAAGTCGGCTCTGACATTCTCGACTATGCTTCAGAAGGACAGGCAATGAAATACCTGACTGTGTTTAATAGGAGCTCTCAATCCTCAGGATTCTAGAGCATCAAGAGCCTTCAATAGTACTCAGGCGCCACATGGCTCACCAATCGAATTCCAAAAATCCTGACCGGATCCAGTGCGACTGGCCAGCAACCAGCTAAGCTGTTGGAATAATAGTATCATAGCAGTAATCCCCTGGGCAGTAGGATGAGTAGCCTTAAAATAGACCATCGGTAACTGAGAGGATCAAGTCTGTCTCTTCCAGGAGGCGGGGAAAGTATCCCCTGGAGAGGCCAACGTGGAAACGCAAGACCAAGTAAACTATACATGGCGGATTGTGCAAATGAAATCATATTCCCTGGTTCCCATTGGTGAAATTAAGCTAGAAACTATTCCCTCCGGTCATGCAATTCCTGGCATTCTTGGACGTTTGCTCAGCCACGCTCTGGATGAGGGAAAAGCCCTAAGTGGCTCCTGTTTCGGAGGTACGGAATTAAATCCGTCGTCATCAGCTGTACTCCGTAGTCCAGTAAGCAACACTCAACCAGAACTAGTTCTGGATAATTGTTCTGCACAGGTACCATAAGAGATGATAAAAAGCCACGAGGATCGAAATCTAGAATCAACCGACATTCCAATCAACACAAAACGCAGAAACACAGCCACCGGCGTCCCCATCCCAGCAACTAGGCAGCACAAATTATAAGGATCTCAGCCAATGGAGGATGGAAATCCTTCCTCTTGGCACCGACTGCCCGCTCTCGGAGATCCGTATCCACTCTAGAATCTGGTGCCAAGTCAGTAGGAGGCTGTGGACATGAAAAGAAGAATCGGCCGGTCTTGGGGATGACGAGTCTGTCTTGGCGTGCATGGTATATGCCATATGTCCGTACGGGGTTACTGATGGCTGCGTCGTGGGGGTCGGCTGTGTACTTGATAACGGTGGATTTGCGAGCTGCTTATGGGAACAGGAAGCTTGGTGTCGGGATTAGTACTAGATTAGTAAAGGAGAAATCTTCGGTTATCTGAAAATCTGTTGCTGTATATATACTGATCGAGGAAGCATGGATCATCGGGGGTTTCTCCGGAAGTACTTACACTGACTTTCAGTTCTATCTATCTAGTCATGGGAGTATATTTCACCAGGACAGTTTTTATATATTTGATATTTTTGCTTGGATTCGTGCGAGGTAACCAAGATCACACCAGGAACCTCCCCGGCTGGTTTATGCTAATGCTCGCAGGACACTCCATACGCTCTCCGCCTCTTGACCAAGCCAACCGACTCGAATCGGTCCTGATCCATACCCCATCTCACTTTGTTGCAGACCGGTCCGCGTTCGATATTACATTTAGAATTCATGGGCAAGAGGAGGAGTTCAAACTCGCCCTAGAGCGGAACAAGGACCTTCTGGCACACAGTCCGCAGATCCAATACCTTGATACAACAGGACTCGTCCGACGGACAGAATCGTTTGGTGGAGAAGAGGATAAGGTCTTCAAAGGCGCAGTCTGGGCTCGGTCTGCCCATCAGGGATGGAAAAAGGTTGGGTGGACGAGGGTATATATGCTTCGTGATGGGGAGGAACCGTTGTTGGAAGGCACATTTAGCGTATTAACCCGACATTATGAGGTGAGGGTACTCCCGGCATCGGCAGAGAGTACCGATATATCTGCTTCAGAGGCTCGGATGGCTGTCTATCACTCTTCCAGAACGGATTTGCGCCGAGATGCGGTCGAGTTGACCAATCCCTCCCGCTGCGCAGCTGACCAACTGATTCCTGAGTACCTGACGGGTTTGATGGGGAATGGTGAGCACGCTTCGCACGGTGCATTTGCATTGGAGAGCCGTCAACTCACTCAGGATCCTGGCGATCTGATCAACAGTATTGGCAGTACGGCCGGTTGTCCTACCAGCAAACGAGTGGCACTGGTGGGAATCGCAGCGGACTGCACGTACACTGCGTCTTTTGGTACAACAGAAGACCTCCGTCGAAGTCTCATCACCATGGTAAATACCGCTTCGGAGGTGTTTGAACGGAACTTCAATATATCTCTGGCGCTGCACAATCTGACCCTAAGCGATGCCAACTGTCCCAGTAGCGCTTCGAACTCTGTCCCTTGGAACATCGGTTGCTCCGGCGGAGACATGAACTGGCGCCTGCAACAATTCTCCTCCTGGCGCTCCTCATTAGGCGACTCGCAGAATGCGTACTGGACGCTCATGACCGGCTGTCCGTCCGGATCACAGGTAGGGATTTCATGGATGGGCCAACTATGCAACTCTCGGTCAGGCGCCAATGTTGTGGCACGGACATCGAATCAATGGCAGGTCTTCGCGTAAGTACTGTACATACCAACACCGATGTGACTTCGACTGTGGTTATTAACGTCTCATCCAGCCACGAATCTGGCCACACTTTCGGCGCCGTACATGACTGCGAAAGGAGCACCTGCCCCAGCAGTCAATGCTGTCCATTGTCGTCGTCCACCTGTGATGCAGACGCACAATATATCATGAATCCCTACTCGGTATCCTCGCAGACCGAATTCTCGCCATGTACCGTCGGGAACATCTGCTCACGACTAGGGTCTCGGAACACAAGAACGAGCTGTCTCCTCAGCGACACGAGCAACATACCCACCATCACGGCTGGTGAGTGTGGGAATGGAATTGTCGAGTCCGGCGAAGACTGCGATTGCGGTGACAACTGTGATGGGAACAGCTGTTGCGATGGGTCAACCTGTAGATTCAGAACTGGTGCTGTATGCGATGACTCGGCAGGATCTTGCTGCACCAACTGCCAATTTGCATCATCCAACAAGGTATGTCGGGAGAGTACAGGGACATGCGACGTTCCAGAAACATGCACCGGGAACTCCAGTACCTGTCCCACCGATCGATATGCTCCGGACGGACAAACCTGTGGAAACTCATCCGGCCTCTTTTGCGCCAACGGTGAATGTACCAATCGGGATATCCAATGTCAAGCGCTGCTGGGCACCAATAGGACCGGGGTTTCATCCTGCAACAGTGACACCTGCACCCTCAGTTGCTCGGTCGACTGGAATGGTTCTGGGGTTTGTATGACCATGAACCGGGCGGTGCAAGACGGTACGCCCTGTGGTGACGGGCTTTGTCAAAGTGGACGATGTCGGGGCGAAAGTGGAAACAGCAGCAGCTCATGGGTAGACCAACATCGCGCTCTCGTCATTGGACTTTCCGCCGGGATTGGGGGAGCGTTGGTGCTCGCGGTGGTTGTGGGTATAATTTTCCGCTGTTGCTGCCGTCGCCAGAAACCCGGAGCAACGAAAGTGTCACCACCTCCCTATTCCCCTCCTAGAGCGAACTATCGCTATGGTTGAATGATGAACTGATGTAGAAATACAAGTAAAGGCAGTCTTCTACGTCGACGGAACCATTGCTAAACAGAACGGTAGATTTGGCAGCCTTCTGCAATTGAAAATACCACGACCCAGTCGATTCAGGCGCATACAATGTGTGTAATTCCCATTCGATGAGCACATCGGAGTCTGATGGCATCAATCGATACCCATGAATGATTCATGGAGAGCATGTAGTCTGTCCAACCCGCCGCCATCACCCAGTCATTTCTCTGGTCCAGCCTCCCGATCTCACGCCTCATCAAAGTTTGTACTCATTGCAATCTCTCGTGCAGCTTCAAGGTCCTTCGAAGCCTTCTCCAGTTTCGCTGTCATCCGTTGCACACAATCCGGACCCAAAGGCAATCTGAGAATCTTCCCCTTCAGACCACCAGCGACGCCCTCCCCGACGACCGTCTCGAAAATCCTGGCGACTGCCTTCTCCGGATCACCCTGCTGCTTACCTTGAATGGTCTTGAGTATCTCCAACGTCGTATCGACCGGCCCTCCCCTATACGGCTCACTCAGCCCGCTCTCGTTAATCTGCACCGCCCCCAGGAAATTCGTCCGGAATACACCCGGTTCAACAATGAGCACGGAGATGTTGAAGGGCGCCAGCTCGCGGGCCAACGCCTCCGATAATCCCTCGAGGGCAAACTTGCTGGCCGAATACAAGCCACAGGAGGGGAGGGCGTCTTGGCCGGCGATACTGCTGATATTCACGATGGTTCCGGTCCGATTCGCGCGCATACCCGGAAGCACCGAGCGAATGAGTCGGAGGGGACCGAAGAAGTTCGTTTCCATTTGAAGAGCGCTTTCTTTGTCACTGTCATCTTGGGTTAGTGCGTCTTGCGGACGAGAAGGGATGTTGTTATCTCACTTCAAGTCTTCCACGGCTCCCAACAACGAGTACCCGGCATTGTTCACTAAGACATCGATTTTGCCGTAGAAGCGTTCTGCCTGTTGCACCTGCGGACGGACGGTCTCGGCTTTGGTGACGTCGAGTTCGATGATCTTGCCGCCTTTGTCTTGAATGGTTTTGACTGCATCGGATGATTTGGAGGCGTTGCGAACGGTTCCCACGACGTGATGGCCAGCCGCCAGTGCATAGAGGGACAGGGAGAGGCCGAGTCCCGATGAGGCTCCGGTGATGAACCAGACTAATGGTGCCATCTTGAGGTGCTCTGCAGGGCTCGTGGGATGAGGGGATTAGTCAGATTGGTCTTGCTGCGGGGGTGAGCGTCCTCTAAATAAGAGGACTGAGCAAAGATACATGGGGATATCGGAGACGGCTTTAGGCTTTAAGATACTTAAAACCGCCATGC
This sequence comes from Aspergillus coremiiformis, assembly GCA_009193565.1. NCBI lineage: Eukaryota > Fungi > Ascomycota > Eurotiomycetes > Eurotiales > Aspergillaceae > Aspergillus > Aspergillus coremiiformis. The sequence goes on along the minus strand of ML739043.1, from coordinate 170,762 downwards.
ACGATGAAGTATTCAGTTACACCGACGTGGTGTAGGCTTACGTTCGGATATAGAGAAGAGCTTCTCTCCTAATGCGATTCATGGAAAAAAAAAGAGAACAAAAGTTGTCAAATTCCTTAATATCTGTATCTTAGATTAAGCTCATCTTGATATTAAAATGGTTTAATGTATTTGGCTATAATTGAATACTGATTCTTAACCGCTAGAGGATGTATACGGTCCACGAAGACACAAAGTACCTACTGCGTACTCCATATATAAACGCTGCTACTGAAGTACTGTGAAATAGTCAATAGCTTGCTGTACATCCCAATGAAGATCTGCGAACTATATCCACGACGACTATACGACCAGCTGAGTCTCTCCAACTCATATTACTCATAAAGCATCCCAGTCTAGACACAGCCACACCCAAATCCAGCTTCAAAGTCTAGACCACTGCAAGAACGAAGGACATTCCCAATTCCACCCAGCGAGCGAGCGTCGTTCAGAAACCATACAAAGCCAACCCTACTCCTAGTCCATCTTGAGCCATCTACGGTGGTAAATCCTCCAACAACAAGTCACCGAAAACAAAAGCTGCATCAATCCAGCTCCAACGTCATTACCGCCAGATCGCATGTAATCCCCGCGACGGCGTACCTCGGCACCAAATCCCAGCTCTCTGAGCAAGTGGTCCTCCCCACCCGGTTCCATGGGACCCGATCTCTGAACCCCGAGCATGAAATTCGATATGAACCTAGACCGTGAGCCGGTCGAGATCTGGACAGCAGGAATTTTCAGCCCCGGATCCGAGGAAAGGCCGTGATCTGCGACGCCCCGATTTCCTCGAGGGCTTCCGTGGGTTGAGAGAAAGTTTGAGTGTCGGTCACGTCGAATTACAGGAAGTGAGTGAGCGACCTCTTGTGAACGGTCGGTATTTGTGTGGAGCCATAGATAAATGCTTTTGTTTGCTACATGTGAATGATGTGGCGAACTTGGTTGATTAGTGGACAAGGCCGAATATATAGCTTGCACTGCGGTTCCATCACGGACTAGGGCTCGGTAGAGTCAGTTAGCTACCTTGTTACTATTCTTTCTTTGTCTTCTCAAGTACTCCGTACCACAGCGAAGTTTCAAATAAAAATATAGAAAAACATACAACAGCTGGGATTCGCTGGTGGTCACCCACCCAACTACTAACCAGCCGGCGTGTGGCTTAAGTATGGCTGAGCGGACGGGAAGCCCTGTTTTCCACACCCTGTGGTCGTATGTGATAGATTACTACGGAGTAAAGGGTCATATAGTAGAGAGGGAGATCATCGAAAGCGTTGGTATGGCACCTAACACATCAATTAAGGGATACCCGCAGTGTCCGGGGACTGTTGGGGTACTCTAGTGGGAATTTGATATTCTCCGTCCAGTCAATGGGGTTAATGGAGGACTCGGAAAAGCATCCGCTAGACAAAGCAGTGTCTATCTTGACATCCGGCCTGCATCGTCCAACCTTTGACATGATGTGATCGGTCACGTTGTGCACACCAACCCTACAGCGGACCTTCTAAGGATAGTACGTACTTCTGAGGGCTACCTCTACGACTCAAAGAGAGGTCCATACAACAGGAATCATCAACTTAGGTTGCAAAAATGGACGTCACAGGGACAAGCTGATGCAGCCCCCTGAAGGATTGGGTGTCGGCTCCGAGTAGAGTTGAGGTTTGGCTCTAGAGACAAGGTTATGTCTTTTTGAGTCCGGGACGAACCAAACATTCGACCGCTGGAGCGTGGTAGCGTTACCCTCTTGTGTGGTTCCTGCGTTCCGTTGTGACAAGATAACTGGGCGGACAAAATCACCGTGCGAAAGAGAATGTCTCGAATCGAAAATATTTTCTTTGGAGATGTTAAACTCGTCTGGCAAAGGATGTTATTTGACGGTGGCGCGGAGCTTTTGTGGTGACTTGAAATGGATCCCATAGAATGAAGAATCAGCCACGAACCCTATGTAATCGTCGTCTGGCCAAAGACCAGTCCCTATGATTTCGGTCCTCCTTCCGATGCGACGGATTATTTTCATTTGCTTCGACTGATCCTCCTTCCAGCGATGGAAACTTTCTAGTAAGCTTAGGGTTTATCTGGGTAAACTCAACCATCACGAAGTGTGTTATACCATCGGACCACAAAGGGTAATAGATACGGTAGAGAGTGAAAATGACTGGCCATAACCTCCGTGACAAGCTTTCATTCAAATTGTGCGTACGTATCATGACTGGCATCCGTAGCCGAGCATCTCTGAGATAGCTAAGGACATATAGTGGGGGATTAACCATGTTACCAGTCCTGGAGTACGAGGTGGCAACATCTTGGGGGTAGGAAAAGGCTTTGGAACGCACGCTCCAGACACAAAGTTAAACTTGGTCCCAAGGCTTTTGGATTCCATTTCTTCAATTTCTTACGGGGACGTCAATTTGACTTCCCTTGACAGTTGTAACCGAAGGGACTAGATTCCTCTCGTACTGGTCTTTATGCGACTGACGCCATGGATGCGACCTGATTGATAATCTCATTTGGTCCTATGAGCAGTCGAGGAAACCCTCCGGATGTATTTTCAATGCTCTTACTCACTATCTAATCCCACTCCATCTCTACCTTATCTGCCTCCTCACCAGCAACTTGTTTGATATTCTCAAAATGACTCTGTACGATGCAAATCGCAACCTCGTTGGAGACCCGTGCGATCAATGGTCAATGGGATTCTCATCGTTTCCGACATCTGAATATGACCGGTATGTCGGCTGGTCCATGCTGGGACTGGGACTGGCGAATTCCGACCCGGTCTCAGCACCGCAGAATGCGCAAATGCAGCTGGAAGATCTCTCACCCAGCGAGACATACAGTCTGGACATACCGAAAGACTTCTGGTGTCCTCCGACCTGCTCCAACGTAAGACCGAGCGATGGGTTCAAGAATTGGGCACACAGGGCGCTAACCCATCCCGCAGACTGTCAGTACCGCTGGCTATCCCGGGCCGATGTCACTGAACCACTCACCAGACGCCATGTACCTTGCGCATCAACCGCTGGAGATGAACGAGCCAGTGAAATCGCCATCAACCGAACACCCTCGCGCGGACCCTCTGCAGCCGCAGCCCATGCGACCCCGGCAGCTTCCATCAGTCAGTCCAAAATCGCATCCGGCCTCCACCGTGCCTCCCATCCGACCAAAGCCACTGCCGAGGCGACGATCCTCACAGGACAGCACCACGTCCCAGCGTCGCCGATCCACCTCGTCGGAGCATAAGGATGATGACCCGACCGTCTGTCTGTTACGGAAGAAGGCACATAATCAGGTCGAGAAGCGCTATCGGGCCAACCTGAACGCCGGATTCAAGCAGCTCGAGGACGTCACGAAACAAGACTGTGCGACCGCAATCACCGACACCAAGTTAGCCAAAGGCTTGCGGCCCGGTCGCAAAGCGTTGATTTTACAACATGCATATGAACACATTGTTGGACTCCAGGCCGAGCTTCACTCGCTGCAGAAGCGGCTGGGGGAAAGGTGAAATTCTTCGCACCGATTGCATTATACTTATACCTTCATTCGATAAACCACACTCGTTGGCGTTTTTTTTTTTTTTTTTTTTTTTTCCTTCCTGTGTCCCCGGTTTCCTACTGTACCTGATTACCCACATTTATACCGTCTTGGATCTATCGCCTGGAGTCGGACTTTTATACTCTGTTCCCCACGGTCATGACTCATGTATGTAGTGGATTGTTCTGTGATCTGGTTTGGAGGAGGTTGATGTTAGTTGGGCAACCTCCGCTTCGTTAAGAGGGTCCTCGGATAATGATATTGTACCATTTAACGTCAGGTCAGGCAATGTAAATGAACGTGGCTTCTTGCCAGTACCCAGACGAAGTCACTGACGGAGGCTGTGATGTCGAACTAACACGCCAGGTAATTCTATCATATAGAGGACAACCATCTCAGAGCATCTGGACAGCTCCCCCTGGTATTTCCATGAAAATTGCTAATACTTCTGGTGACTTAGGATACGACTGCTCAACAATCCTCCATTTTGATAGCGGAAATCAGGAAGCTGGATGAATCCTCTTCCCAGTGGTATTCGATCACGGTTCCGGGTATACAAGCAACCACAGTATGGCCCACAGTCTGGTCCAGGGAATAACCAAATATTCTCCCCATGACCCAGTACGCTCCCTACCTAATTCATTATGAGCCGGGTTCTCCCGCACAGCACATGGGTTAGCCAGGGCAATAATACAGACTTACTGTTCAAAGTCTCCTACTACCCAACATGCCCGTGGATCTTTGTCCAACTACACAAAGAAAGAGAAAAGAAGAGGACCAGGTCAAAACAGCACAATGCAGTCATTACCAAACACCAAGGGAATGAATTTAAGCGAAGACACCATCCCAGCCAACATATAAACAACCAGAACACCCCCAAAGTCCATTCCATCCAACCCCCAATTCCGAAACACCCTATCACCAACCCCACGCTCAAAGAACCATGAACCCCCCACCCGAAGACCGATGGATCTACTTCCCCTGCGCGGGCAAATATAACAATCAAGTGGAGCGCATCCGACTAGCCCAAGGAGAACTCGACGCAGGCCTGATGAATATCCACAAATCCCTCCCGACACAGCGGAGCGAAGCGGAAATTGCCAAGCTGTGGGGGATTATGCTCAAGTTTCGCATCCCTCCTAATCTCACTGAGGCAGAGGAGGAAAGGATTCTCAAAGAGAAGTCGCAAATCGAGCTCCGTATCATGCTGGAGCGGGAACTATCGAAGTAAAAGAGGAATTCCTGGACGAGTCGGACTGGGTATTTCATGCAGGTGATAGACTAGACTTGCTTTTGGTCGGGGGGAATTGAGAGTGGGTTTGCTTTGGTTGAGGGATGAAATGGCTGGAAATATGAACTGTTGGTTGTGATGATTCTTTGTTGCTCTGTTTTCTTTTACCCGCTCCTGTGGAATAGGAATGCACTTGGAATAGAGTAAGTTCACCGTGTATACGGTTTCTGTATAGAAAGTAGGGGGATGGTACAAGGTAGACAAAATGGTATCCTTGCTTGTTGAGGGTGAGCACATAAATAAGGTAGTGCAATCCTGTTAGACCTTCCATTAGCAGGCCGTGATAGAAACATCGCATTGCTACTACAGGGGATGAGTTACTGCCTCCCTCAATGAGATTCCTGACTTGTGCTAGTTCTCATACCACTTGATTTGCAAATGCCTTTCATCAGAGGAGCATTACTAGAATTCTGTTAGAACCATTATCTTGGTGAACAGGCGAAAATAATCCAACTCTCTACACAGAGTGTGGGCACCAAGGGCACACCTCAATCACGTGCACTGACAGAACAAGACATTAGTGAAGGGAATCTTTCATTCATTAACTGAACACTATTCTCCTTTCTATCTCCCTCTCAGTTCGAAATTTGGACCCAATCAGTCCATGCACATGCACCTGTGGGGTGGGAATGTATTGTGTTAAAATATTACCAAAGCAATGCAGCTATCATGACGACAACAGCGTTCTAGATTCGATGCAACGCCACACTTCGGAGGAATGTAGTACTGAACCAGCTCAATCGGACGTACCACTGAACCTCAGTTTTGATATTATTCTCGACATCAATCGGCTAGAATGTAAGATCGATGCAGATAATGAGAAAGGGACGTGGATCCTTTCCTCTCCATTGTGGCCGTGTGTACCGGTCGATATTCAGTTGGTTGTCAACCCATTTGCCGGAACCACCTGGAATATGCAAGATAGGTCATGGAATTGAATTGCTCTGCTGAGACAAGGAAACCCCCGTAAGGTGAATCGGGACGGTTTTCCGGAGTAGAGGTCAACCATGACGGCAGAGCCGTCGGCCACCGATCAAGATCCAGATATAAGAACCACTCAAAAGCCAGGAACAATACGCCCCCCTCCACTGTTCCTTTCTACTGATCACTCACTCTCCGAACACAATGGCATCTATATTCAAATACATCCGGAGTTCTGGTTCTTCACACAACCCTCCGCCCAGGTCAGAGTCAGCCATCGCCAGCACATCATTCCCCTCCGGCCTCTATGTGATCCACAACGTCGCAGCAAACACAGTGGTGGCTCTGGCAGACAGCCAAAAACCCAATGCCTCTCAAGTTGTTGGCTGGTATTCGACCCCGTCCCCCAATCCTCGTCACCTTCACTCCTAACTAACAAGCAAAGGCACTTCCAGAACGGAAAGTACCAAAAATGGCAACTGGCCGACGCAGGCCACGGCCAGTTCTTCTTCCTCAACGACGCAACCGGCACATACCTCACCGCTGGTGAAGTTTCCCCCGGCCCCTTTCACTGAATCAATGACTCAGAACATAAAACAGATGAACATCCCACAGCCGGCGCGATCCTGACCACTGGGAGTCTGGTCTCTCCCACCAACAAACGGGCGAGATGGATGATTGACTCGGCGGACACGGGCCATGCATTCATGTATTCCCCCACTTCCCCTCCATGGGGATATCCAAGGCTAATGGAGGAAGCAGTATTCGCTCCGTCGCGGATCCGTCCAAGGTGCTGGACTTGGCTTTCTCAGATCCCGAGAACGGAACCCCGATCCTTATTTACACGGCCCATGGGACCAAGAATCAGCAATGGCGTCTTGAACAAATGGATGCGCCCCCTCCTCCGGATGTGGTGAAGAATACCCCAGTCGGTGGGAAAGGGGGAACCTCATTCGAAGAGTATAAGTACACGCCTGTGCGAGTGGTGGAGACATGGAGTGGGGAGGTGGAGGATGAGACTGTTGTCCGGGGATTACGGTGGACCTGGGATGACGGGAGTAGGAGCAAGCTGTACGGGGCAGGTCAAGGGAATCACCAGGTGTTAGTTGTGGGACCCGGGGTGAAGGTGAAGGAGAGTTCAGTGTACTCTGGGAAGAGAGTGGATTCCATCGTGATTGTCACCGAGGATGGGGAGAAGTTCCAGGCCGGCGGCGACGGGGGTGAAGAGCACAAGCAGGATATTGGCGGCGGGATTTTGGTCGGGTTTGATGGCGGTTCTGGGTTGGATATTGATCGGATTGGGTTAATCTGTTTGAAGAAAGATGGAAGAAGTCATTCCTGACAACTAGGATCCTATTATCTCTGTGGCATGCATCTCGCAAATCGAAATATATCTATCCTTAATGGGTTGGTTCTTCCTGCTTCTCAGATTCAATCTTCTTCGTGCAGGCACCGTCCGGAATTTCGTTGCTTCCTATACGATCCGGATTGGCAAACACAGCTCCGTGTCCCAGACCACGTTTGGCGAATGCGGTCCAGATCTCACATTTATTCTGGCCGCCTGTGAGCGCTTGATCCGCGTCCAATATGGCATCTCGGGCCTGGATGAAGTTGGGGTTGCACGGTTGTCTGGCATGCAATAATCAGCAACGGCGAGTCGAATGGAACGGGAAAACTCACAGAGCCATGGCATCCACGACGAGCTTCATCGTCAGGTATTTGCCATCCTTTGGAATGCCCCGTTTGTCAAAGATGGGCCGCGGGCCGTCTTCCTTTCCATACTTATCGATCAGGTTCCAGAGAACTTCGTACAGTATCGTACCCCAGACATTTCCCCCATAGTGGACCTGGTAGATCCGATTCATCGTTTCATACACCAGGGGGTTCGTCCTCATCGACGTCGAATACAGATACGGCCGAATGCCCCGTGGCATATTATCTATCCAAACGCCCATGGCGAAATTCGACGCACGGGTATCCCGGGGCTTCAGACGGATCGCAGTCGCCATGAAATCGCCCCAGCCCTCGCCCATGCTAGATGATTCGAACGCGGACAAGCAGCGGGAATTTTTGGGACCACCGGTAAGTCGGTTCGACACTAGGGACAAGATGTCAGGAGTGACAAGCGGCCAGATACACGTATATCAGATCGACACTTACAGCCGTGAGTGTATTCATGAATCACCACCCCGGCCTCAAATACCCCATCCCGATATGGATTGGAACGGTCGAAGATGAACATGCGCATGCGCCCTGGGATTCCGTCCGGGGGTGTAGCGAAATCGGCATTGTTTCGTCCCCATCCATCCTGCGCGTTTAAAATGACATAGTCTTTCTCTTCACCCCCCAATCCCCGATTGTTCCATTGGAAGTTACCTGCCTTTTCGGTGAAGCCGAGGGTGTACAGAAGGTCGTGGTATGTGTTCGCGGTATAGAAAAGCTGCGTAATGGAAGCGTTGATGGATTCTTTCGGGTCCTTATCATCCCTGTACGCATATTGAAAGTCCCGCGATGGACTGTCTGGTCGGAAGTTATTCATGTAATCTGTCCTGCCGCTGAAGTTCTCCTGAGCAATGCCATTGTTTCCTCGCGTCGTGGTGTAGTTTTTATTTCCATCGCTCAGCCACGTCCATGGGGACGCCTTGACATCCCAGGGATCCTTAGCGATCACACGGTTACTACCATCGATCGGGTCGTTGGTTCCCCAGCCGCTGCGATGGTTCAGTGCGGTTAGTTGTCGCGTTCATTTCATGATATATCGGTTGCAATCGTACTCACTAGACCTGGAAGGTGGCCTCGGACACATAGTTGACGACCCCATGGATTTCCTCGGCAGTGTTTGCATCAACATATGATAGCAGCCAGTGGTCCTCCACATCGGTCTCGACTCTCCATGCCAAAGCTAGTGTTCTGTCCCTCTTCACGAGGTAGACCAGGGTAGCCTTTGGCTCGGAAACCGCACCCGAGGTGCCTCGAAAGATATACGTCTCGGGGTGCTCCGTGGACTCGGCAGAGACGCCATCTACCTTGATTGGGAGTTGAAGACGTGTTGTTGCCCACCGCAGAGCCGCCACGGGATCCGTAAATTTACGCTTCGTCAAGGGGTTCGCGACGGGGACTGGGCCGGTATAGAAGGATGTTCCGAACGAGAAGACCTTGCCGTCTTTATCTACCTGGGACGTGGTGAGGTCGCTGTAATAGCAGGGAGGAGATGATCACATACGTTGACGTTCAAATCAGCGTTATCAATATCGAGACCATGAATGGTCTGGCGGAAGTAAACGTGTGCCACGCCATTCGCACCAACATAGTGGTCCGTCTGGAGCCGGAAAGTGGCATTAGGAAACTGTTCTTTGACCAGCTGAGTGGCGGTCTCCACATAGCTTTGCCCTATGAGGTCGGTATCAGAAGTAGACACGGGGATGTGCTCGTTGGCATTCGTGTACTTGGCGTTGGCGATCAACCGAAAAGCTTCCAAATCAAGGTCAGTGTGACGAGGCGAGATGTGAGAGGGTTGAGTGGGATGGGCAGTGAGAGTCACAGGCAGGGCCAGGGACCCGATGAACGAGAGGATCCGCATCTTGTTCGTGGAGGGAGGAAGGTACCAGGAGAAAGAAATGAACCACAGCGGATGGTAGGTAGAATTACACAAAGTGAAGGGGAAGTGGGCCTCAGTATTTATACCCAGATGGTTTCGCTCGATGTCTTGAATGTCGGCTTCCTTTCGATGAATCGAGGGCCCTTGGTGCAGTGCTAAATTTACTACAGGACGTTCACTACTTTACTCCAGCCGAGGACATGTCATACCTGACACAGGTTGGTATGTCCTTCATTGAAGACTAGGCAACACGCACATGAGATATATTTCTCATCGATGTTGGAATTGTCTGTCAGACTAAGGACTGCACTATGTCCCACCCCACAGAACATCATTCATGGTTACCGTCCGGTGCTTTCTCCAGGATGTCTATGCAGTGTTTCACCAAATACAGTCAATTTCGATGAAGACTCAGGAGCCTAGAACCTTGGGGTCTAGGAGGGAAGTATTCGACCTCGACATCCGTACCCTATAAGGTAGATGGAGAGTGTGCTGTGCAGGGCCCTCGAGATATTCTCGGGTTACATGCACAGTCTCAAGGTGAAGGGAATATACTTTCTGTGCTACAGAGGTGGCACGAATCGGGAGTTGTTGTCCAGCACGTTGAATTCGCCAGTCTACCCTGTTGGCAGGGACAGGAATGTGCATCTGTTTCACACGGTGACAGGTTTATCAAGTTCGAATCAAAACTATTTCCTTTCAGATGCCGTAGTTCCTGCTTCTTCCAGACAGGCTTAGATTCTGACAGTGCCTGTTCACCATTGGCAGAAGCTAAGTGGATATTTGCCGGTGATGGAATTGAATGATACTGCAATTCACACAGGCCTGTTGCAATCTGTCCCGAGGAAAAATCCTCCAAACCAGTGGCCCAACAGCGTGGGAAGTTTTGTAGCCGTCCTTCATGTGCTATCAACTAGGGCACGAGGTCTCACTCACGTGGTCAGCTTGTCACGTTATCGTAAGGTCCCATGACATGATACTTGATCATTTCTTTACTCCATTCTTATCACTTCACAACTACAGCCTTCTCTTTGACCCACTTTCACCGGTTGAGGTGTTCTGAACTATCAACTAAGTCTTACATTCATCTGTTATCTGTCATGCGCTATCCATAATGATAGAAAACTCTTTCCATCGTGTGTATGTATGTATGTATGTACATCAAAAATTCGCTAACAGGCCTCTGCGCCTTATACCTTAATCCATCGTCCCATCCATGTATTCACAATGGACTTCGCCTCGTCGACCAGCCCGAGATCCAATAACAGCTGTGTCGTCCCGCGGACAGCCGAGTCCAACGCCGAGAAAATCCAGGCATGCGTATAGCTGGTATGCTCCCCAATGAAGATGGTCTTAAACTCGGTTTGATAGTATGCGGGAAGATACAGGTCCTGCTGTCCGACCAGAGGTGCCGCCCAGGCACCGGCTTGATGCTCATCAACCTCCCAGCATTGTCGGTTATAAATTCCTTCCAACAGTCAGCAACCTCGTTTCAGTTTTAACGATATGAATATGCAGACTCACCCGTGTATTGCTCCATGGCGGTAGGGCCATGGATTTGGACCATGGACCGCAGTACAAGAGCAACGTGATCCTCCGTACTCAATGCAGCTACTGATCTGGCCGGAGTGTCGGTAATATACGATGCGAGAACGACTCCCGGACCGGTACCGTTTATGTTAAATGATGGATAGCAGACTGACCCGATTCCTGGCAGATCCACGGATCCGCAACCTCCAAAGATCGGCTGTTCCTGGTGTTCCCAGAACCGTGTTTTGAAATGCAGCGACATCTTGCAGGATTGAGCATAATTCATGGTTGAAATGGCCCGGCTGAGAAGAGACGAATAGCGAGGCAGATCCCACAGACGAACCTTGCTGAAAGGCGCAGAAACGACTGCATAGTCATACTCTTCGCTGTTCGGCTGGAGCTGCAGCGGCTCGTCACGCCAATTGACGGCTATCTTTCCGGACGTCTCGTTGAATGAAAGCCCCTCAATCTTGCGATGCAAGGTGGTTTTATTCGCAACGTGCGGCCAGAAGGCACGTGGGAGCGACTCCAGTCCTTTATCAATGGTGCGCCACTTTGTGGCACTAAAGTAGACGCCCTCATAGAGATCATCCCACATTGGGGCATTGCTGGAGCCGGCCACATAGTCCGTGATATCGTCGCCATACCCAAGAGCATACCGCAGGTAACCAGCTTCTGACCAGTGAAAGTACCCACTTTCGATGGCGGATTTGTGTGCCTGATACAGGTTTGCAGCGATCTTCCGGCTGAGTTCGCTCGCGGTGGTGTAGTTTTCATATGCTTCCGCTGCGTCTGCGGCAGCTGTTGCATTGGAAGAAGCTGGCTTATACGCGAGTGATGAATTGGCCGCTAGCTCTGCAGCGGTAGGGATACGACCATTCGGGAGACGGTTGCCACCGGAAGCAGCCGGGACATTAGGGTTTTTCTGAATGAATGGGATGAAGTTGACCGCCAGCTCTGGGTGGTCCGCGTTCATGCTGTTCAGCACGTCGCTCAGCTGGAATACCATTTTATGGTCTTGAATCTCAAGTGTCTCATTGGTGTCTGCATAGGTTATGCTCACGGGAAACCGCATTGGACCCATTTCCTGGTACTGATACTGGTCCGGGCGAGTGTCGTTGAGGTATTTGGTACGAATACGGCCTCCAATCCTTCCCGAGGACTCCATAATGTGCCAATTGTGCATGCCGACGGAATCAAGTAGCAGACTCGTCATCAATCCGGACATCCCTCCCCCGATAATTGCGACGGAGGCGTCCTTTGCTTGGGCGACCACTGCCTTCCCAGGTTCCTTTCCTTGCATGTATGCGATGCCGTCGAACCATGGCCCCATCATATCAGCCACATCTGCAATGTTTTCTCGTTTGATGACCGAGGTGGCCACAGATACCGGACTGGACCTTCCAAGTAGACCTGATTCGGAAAAAGCATGAAGACAGTACAGATGAGGAGCATCCGGCGGAATCGCCCAGACGAAGCGCTCTGGATGAGCATCGCGCTTAACAAAAATGCTTCCTATCCCATGATGCTGTTCGGCGGAGCTGGAGATCTCGCATTCACCGTACACCAGTTGGATGTCGCCTTGGAAAGTCGGGTCGAGGAATTCGATGTGGACGTTGTGCAGTGAGTCGGCAGTGACATCTGGAACTCGAAATCGCACCAAGTTGGCCTGCTTGTGTACAACACCAGCCCAGCCTTTTTGGCACAGGCTGAAGACTAGCAGGCCACGCAAATATTCACGAAGAGTGGGGGCCATAATGAGTGCCGTGTCGGTGTCCGATGAAATCAAAAACCCCTGATGCATCCATCCTATCGACCTTCGAAGCGACTTTTATAGATCCTGTGCGGAGTGACTATGACTCGAGGTCACTCAACTACCGGACGTTACCATCTCGTTATCGGATGAGGTCGCCGAGTTCGGCGGGTAGGACCTTGACTCTACAAACTACGATCGGTTTCTATCGCATCTGCTCGCATCCCGAGATGAATTATCCGCCAGCCAAAGCAAGATAGACGGTGAAAGCTAATGAATAATAGAATATCCACTGATGACCGACCTCACCGTGTCAAAAGTCCAGTTATCTTTTATCATACTTATCTGCTTGGCATTCTTATCGAATACAAAAAACAAGGAAAGCGTTCTTCATCACCACTTCTCCACGTTGATCTCTCAACATATACAGCAGCACAGTAAACACAGCTTCCGATAACAATGTTTGTTCAATGTTGACAAGTATATACGTACATGATACAAAGGCATTGTTCGGGTGTGGCATTTTGCATTTACAGTCATCGACTCTTATCAAACAATCGGATAAGACAATTGAATCCAAGATAAGCTCGGCTGCTTTTGCCTTCTGTTATTTCTGTGCTCCACATTGAATGCAGAATCCATTCATCTGACTCGCGAAAACGCTGCACTTGAATCCGGGCATCTTAATCGTCAGGAGCCTCGTCAGAAAGTCGTATGAGAGTCTGGCAGACTTTCAAAGTCCATTGCTATCGGATGCCGGCAATTTGAAATTCTCCGCACGGACGCCTGAATCCTCTAGACGTTCATAGCTCGTGTAGATTGTCTTGGAAGGTGGCAGCGAAACTTGCATCCCCGTTGTTGTTCAACGGATTGGTCCGGACGGGGTTGGGTATAACGGGTCTAGTTATCGTTGTTTTCTCAAAAGTTTGGGCTGACCATATTGTGTTGCAGAAGGTGAAGTGAAGACTCCATCGCTGGCCAGGTGCATCCCACTGCAATGATCTCCTTAGAGGTTCACTCGCTCGGTGTCAACACCCAGCGATGGGTATGAACGGGTGTTGCTGAAGGATGTTGGGGTTTGTCATATTTCTCTCATTATCAGTCCACTCGACTAAAATGCCAGCAGACATATAGTCTGGCTTGACTGGATATCATGCCTCGACGCATCTTATCTGGCATGTAACGCAGATATTCTGCAAGATATATCACTTGATTTGTTGGTTATCTGGAGAGTTTCTGTCCCAAGGCCGTCAAATGGTTCATGGCGGGAGACTTTGAGCCAAGGAGAAAACATCTGCCTTGGCGGCTTCTCTTAGCTCCAAGCGTATTGGTAGGCACTGTTGATTGAAAAGCTTCATTCGATGAGAAACGATCCAAAGAACCTTAATTCGGCTGCATGTGTTGTGGATATATCAGGCTCAATGTAAGTTATTGTTACATTCTAATGACAAAAGGGCCAGCCTAATATATTGCAGTATCTGGGTGGTGAATTGGCTTTAACCAGCTGTGATTCACTTCTTCATTATAATCACTTTCTCATTATAGTATTGTTCTTTTATTCCAAACACCGGGATCATGTCTTCCAATGCTCAAATATCCAAATCTTGCTTACAGCGACTAGTCGAAGCGCGACGGAAACAGCTCGCTGCCTGCAAGACGAAGTTTTTGCAGCTGTACACCTGGAGAAAATGAAACTTGACATAATGCCATAGAGGCCTACTCCCCTACTGCAAGCTCGCAAGGACGATGCAAAATCAGAGACGTAGTGCGTATAATCTCATATCTCAACCCTGCAACTAGATCCTGAATCCAGTCCCGTTGAACGAAGCGGGAAGCGCATCAACAGCCACTGCACAGATACTAAGCTAGTTCTGTTGAAAACTACTGCATAGGTAGCGCCATCACATTCGGTGATAGTCAGCCAGCTAATTCTCTCATCCTTTTCGCTTCCTTCACCTTGTCACAATAGCAACCTTACAGCAGCTTGAAGAATCCTTTCCATACTCCGTGTGATGTGAAGACACCCATCGAATCAACCGCCCACTGGATGTCTTCAGCCTCTGTGCATTCTCTTCGCTATAACCGCGAAGGCTTCTGCGCTCTATGCTGCCGACGCGTAGTTGATATAAACGTATCGGTTGGCAACACCTAGTCCTTCGACTGCTTCCCTTATTCTGCGAATGGCATTCTCCGTCATTGTATTGACCGCGACATTGCCAGCCACATGAGACTCAGCCAAAGAAATGAGCATAGCGAATCCAGCGTCAGACGTTCCGGAGGCGAACAGAAAGGAAGAACTGACTCTGGAGTGGTTCATTCCCGTCTATGCCGAGAGCGCTGCCTCCCCTCTCTTTCATGACCGCAATGGCAGTCCGGGACATGATATAGCTGATGAAGCTGGGACCCAAGGCATCCACTGATTTAATCGTGGTAACCTCTTGCTGGAATATGCTGAGTGCCTGAGTGAAGAGTGCACGGGGGTAACACGGTAAGAGTGGCGAATAAGTGCCTGTGTTCGTGGGTTGAGTATCTCAATCGACTGGATCATGATACGGGAGCTATATCCGTCCATACCTGGTGGTCCCCATCTCTCCTGAATTGGCAGTCATACTGCCCATGGTGAATATAGTAGTGGTGGTGACCAGGGGTATCTGGTCAATGGCGCTTAAGATGGGCGGATTGCGAAACGGCTTTCCATAGCGCTGAGTGCCCGTCATCCTGAGGCTGTCACTCTGTGCGAGATACGTACAGTAAAGGTCATACCCATCTCTACATCACTGGTCAGGGTTTTATCGGTGAAGAGGTCATAGACCCGGTCAGGAAGCTCCTCGGTCTGGCTCAGGGAATACGTTCGAGTCGAGGGAAAGATGAGACCTTGGCCAAATGTGTGAACGGTGAAGGCGGTCACAATACCAAAATTATTCCCATCACCCCTGAGAGTGAAGTATGGATTCGGATTGTGAGTCTCATTGGCCGTCGTTGTCCCATTGGCAAGAACCACCTTTGGTCGTATATGTGGGTATCAGAGGCGAGGCAAGTCGGTACCCATCCAGCTAAACGCTTCATATATCCTTCCCAGCGACACCCTGCCATTATCGCAGGGTTCAAACCGATCGTTGCCTGGTCCTGTATCCTGCTCTACCGTATATTGGATGGCTCTTTGGCGAAATATACTAATCGTCGTTCCAGATCCGACCAAGTTGGAGAAGAATCCAGAGCTATTCAGCAAATAGCGCCCTGTTTGGATATCAAATGCCATGCGGATGTACAATTCACGCTTGATGTCTGTTCTGCAGCGAAGAAGACGGATGCCAGTGAATGGCAGAAACATACATCTTCAGGAATAGATTCCAAGGAAGTTCATTCCCATGTTGGTTAGGCTTCATGCAAGTGGATGACACCGTGGGTCTGAGGAGATTTTTGATAATTGGACCGCTTGGCTGGCTTTGACCCGCTCGAGGAGCCATTGCCAATTAGAAGGACAATGTGGATGAGCTGAATAGTAGCTGCCTGGTAACGATCTGGTGTGGGTCCTTTTTCGCTCAACCTTTTGCTCTCTGTTCTTGTGCTTTAACCACTTTCCCTGAAGAATCTCCTGTCAGCCGAGTGCATCCGTGTCAGTATTGCAACGCAAAACCCTGCCGGTGCCAATATGGAGAGTTTGAATGCCGAAATGACCGCATTGACTGATGTCTTGCACCTGGAGACCCGGATTGATGTACGGCATTTCTCCCAGCGCATCACCGCATGGCCTGATGACGATTGGTCCGGTATTACCGATCCCAAAGAACGCAGGAGGTTACAGAATCGTTTAAATCAGAGAGCGCGACGTAAGTTCCATATGATCCCCTGGCTCAACAGGAATTTCTTGTCGGGCTAGTCCATGGCTGAAAGCGGCAGCATAGGCCTACGGAAAAAGGGGATCACTGCAATTCCGTCAGGCAATCCAGCCAGCAACTGCAGTAGCCATGCGTCTAAGGACGTGGCACAACATTCCCCGACACCTCTCGAGACTTCTGAGAACCACAGGCAACTTTCGCATCCCATCACCGAGAGTGCTCCGGCTCTTTCTCTTGAGGCAATCGAACTGGTACATATATTACACGCAGATTCGGTAGACACCACGAGGATCCTCCACGACGTAGAAGCACTGGCACACAGTCAGTGCATGCTTGCTTCCCCCTGTACCGACCTGTTACTTCATTTGATCCAATACAACTTCATCAACGCCCTGGTACAAAATAAGAATGTCCTGGGTTTCACCACCGAGCAATTACACGATGATGCTATCTCGCCATTTAACCTAACTGGCCCATGGCAGACTGAAATGGAAATTTTCCTACCTCCCAGCCTTCAGCCCACTTTCATTCAGCGCACAGTGCCTCATCATCCATGGCTGGACCTACTCCCAATCGCTCAAATGAGAGATAACCTGATCGCCGCCGGCGAGTCGTTCGACGACATTCAGCTTTGCCATGACATGAAAGGACAGGACAGCACGAGCACCGGTCGAACAGGCATCATTGTGTGGAGGGACCCGTGGGATCCATCGGGATGGGAGGTCACGGAGCCCTTTGCTCGGTCGTGGGGATGGACACTCCAAGGCTGCTGGGACCTCTTTCGCTCCACAAACTCCTGGAGAGCGCAACGAAGTGAGAAGCCGCTGTTTTACGTATCGTGATCCGGGCGGGCACTTCAACCCATACGGCCAAAAGGTAAATGATGTTCATCCTTTGCAAAGCCAGTACAGCATTTAGTACTAGTCACAGTATTCGTAGCTCCAGATCCATCAAGGAGTATATGTGATACTCCGCCCATTCTCACACTTCTTGAAACGTAGCGTGCGCTTAAATGCCTTGGTTCATGTCTTACAGGTTGGCGCAATGAACCGTCCTCAGCTCAGCTCTTAGACTGATCGCCAGGACTGCCATACTCTATCTGAGGAAGTAACCTGGCTCAATCAAGAGTAACCATCCCTCCGTAACGCCAAAACCCGCCATTGCAGACCTATTCTTCTAGTCGGTTTCCGTTTAAGACCCCCGACATGACCGTTCCTCTCCGTGCAAGGTATATCTACAACCTCGGTCACCAACGCCAAAGACAAGGAATCCCACTTCACCCTGCAACTTAAGGACTTCGCCATTACACTAAACAGCCATCCAGCTTGAACCGTCCATTGACTGGGTTAAAGATCTCCTTACCCTGTCTCAGAGCAACGAACCCCGGCACTACCTGGTACAACCGAGTCACCATCCATCTACAACGACAACGAAGAACACCATGTACAAGAGAGAATGCATAGGAGAAGGCCACAAGGAGTAGCAGACGCCCTTTATCAACATATATAGCCGTCCGCGTGTTCCCTTCAACCCATCCCACTAATCAACTCGAGGATTCCACACAGCAACCAATCATCAGCAGGACGAATCCGAAACTCGCATGGCGATACGGAACCAATTGAATTGAATTTCGTCGAACGGTCGATGGGAAGCATGCGTCTTTCGGTTGAACAGTCTGAAAGAACTTCAGGCAGAGTATATTGATCTGCTCTGCGTCCGTTGGTGGGACTTCACCACGTCTCGAACAAGGCGCTGTATCTCGATGTATGTACCAGGAGAAATGGAACGCGGAGTGTAGAGATCCGAAAAGAAATTGTCCGTATGTGCCGCGGTCAGGAGAACAGTAGCAGTGGAAGAGCTTCTAGTCTGAGCGTTGAGAATAGAGATTCACAATCAGGCCCTAGCCTGTATGATGCACAAAACATCTGATGTCTTCCCCATCATCGGCCAGCGGAAGTCGAGTATCAAGGCGAACATTGAGGCCTGTATTCCCTCGTTCGTATGTCTAAGGTGGAGGTGATGAATCCGGTGGCAGCCTGGGTTCCTATTCTATAGGAATATACATATATAAATTGCAATGAAGGAGGATGGTTGTGACGTCTGCCAGAGAGATCTCGTGGTAAATTCTGTGGACATGAATTAACTGGTTTTATGGAAGATATCTGTCTTCTTCGCAACGGACTCCTTAAATCCATTCCGATCATTATCACAAGATATCTACATCCCTATAATGTGGTGAACAGATCGCAGCACCAGCATCTCCTATCCAGGCTGGAGAACAGTTACTGGGGGTTCGTAGAATTACCAGTGAGATAAACCGCCGTGAAGTCCATAAAGGCATCCCAAGGATAGGTGATCGGGGTGAAACATATACTCAACAGACATGGAATGGACCATCCGTCGAGTTACATTCCTACAGCAAATGGGTTACTGAGATTCCAGCCCATCGGATGCCTGAACCGGAGACATCTCGGTGAAATATGAATATCCTGGCACAATATTTATGAACCAAGTACTAATATCAAGCTACCGATACAAGGCACGATGCAGGGCAAATCAACCAGAGAATGAAAGTACGCTAAGCGATAGAACCCTGTTGCTTAATATCACATCCAACCAACCCCGAAGCCAATCGGAAGATACCATACGGGGAAATCCAGCTTCAAGTCCGTCAAAGTGGAGGCAGACTCTCCCCAGTCACGAATGAGCATTGAACGGAGCCCACCAAGAGACGCAGTACGTAACGAAGGTGGGCTAATGGGACGGGGTATAAAAGAGGGCAGGATGTGAATCCCTTGCATGGAAATTTCTGCGATCTCACAACGCCAACGGCGAAGGATTTCCGCTCTCATGTCGCGCGAAATTGACAGGCTGGTCCAGCCAGCGGCTGGGAAGAAAATGCGGCTTATTGTCGCCAGTTGCAGTCGGTGAGACGGTGCTCCTACGCTGATACTGCTGGTCTGGCTGCAGCAGGAACCGGATCGATCTGGCTAATCGACGCAATGACAGAACAGGCACATTGGGTCTTCATAAGGCCTTGCAGATGCTGGGGTATACACCTTACCACATGGTTGACGTGTTGTTCAGGGGCAGGGAACCTCATATCAAGGTCATGGCGGAGGGTGTGGCCGCGCATCACAATCCCTTCTCGGGCATCAGACCGTACGAAACCGCAGATCTTGACAAGTGGATTGGCAATTGTGATGTGAGTCGGGCCCCCCAGGACACCAATCACGTACCTCGATCATCTTCCTGGCAAGCAGGCATCTAATGACCCGTAGTGTCTGATGGAGATCCCCAGCTACATCGGCATTCAATCCCTAGCAGCCTATATGGAAGACCCAGAGGTGAAGTTTCTATTGACGGAGCGCAACCCGGAGAAGTGGGTACGATCCGTCAATAACACCATCGGGGAGGCGAACAAGCAAGCCTACATATTCCCGATAAACATTCTGAAGCACTTTGATTCCGAGCTGGGCCACTTTTTCCGCCTCGCTCAGATGATGTATTGGTCGTATTCGGGCGGGACCAACCCAGACGATGCGAACAATGAAGCCGTTCTCCGTAAGAACTACGTGGAATAGTGAGTAGTCCAGCCCGGTTCACATGAGATGCTCTTGGGACTGACGGCACATTACGAAAGTATTCGGTCGGTGAAGGAGGTGCTTCCCAAAGAGAGGCTTTTGGTCGTCAAGCTCGAGGAGGGGCTGGGATGGGATCAGATTTGCCCTTTTTTGGACGTACCGATCCCTGAGGAAACGTATCCGCGTGGCAATGAGCCCGACAAGTTCCACATGCTTGTTGCAGACTATCTGGAGCCCAGGGTGAAGGTAGCCATGGTGAAATTTGGGGTCTTCGTTACCGCCACAGTGGGAATCGCCGGGTATTTGGGATGGAAGTACCATCTGCGGTGATGAATACCATAACGGTAGAATCGACGGGGAGATTCAGAGGAGAGAGAAAATAACGCTCAATGGAAATGATCAATCACAATGGGAACGTGTATTTCCTTCGCTCGTTGATGAATATTATATGCCTCGCTTGAAGTACAACTAGGTCTACTACGGAATAGCCCTATTTACCGTGATGCTGTAGGATAATCCTACCACCTTGCAAGAGCTATCTCGATCCCATCCGGAATATCAAAGTCCGCCCACGTCCTCGCAGTGCTATAATACTCGCTATTACGCTCCGCCGAGCCCAATGTTGGACCTTCGCGACGAACCAAACATGACCAGAACTGCCGTGCCTGGTAAAGTGCCCTGCCGAAAGAATGCCAGGCCGTCACGACAATCTCCCCGGTCAGCTCTTCGTAGCGCACGCGAAACTTCGTAGGACAGCTCCGACAGCGCCAAAGAAAATCAGCCTTCATTTCGACGTCTGCTATCTGGCGTTGCTCACTCGGGTTCAGTGCGCGAAATACCCGAGGTCGAGGAATGCCTTTCCGCAGATTGGGAGGGAACGCTCTCGTGATGATGTTCGTAAGAAACGGGGAGTTGGACACCCCATTCCGCGAGTGGTAGGTCTTCGGGGGAGGAGCTGTCGTGGTGGATAAATGTGGACAGACCCGGAACGGAAGGGAGGTGATATCGACAGCACGGAGCGCTTTAGACCGAGAATCCAAGTTCCGCAGACGATGTTGTTGGGTCAGGACCAGGTTGCGGTTGACCCAGTGTGCCGATGAGCACAGTCGGTACGTGACTGCGCCGTGATGGAAGGTGAAGTCCCCGTCGAAGAGATCAATCGGCGGACTGGGCTCTGATGGGGGCTGGGATTGGAATGCGTGCAGGATATGTGCCCACACAACACTGTAGCCACCCGATGCAGTCTGTGGCCAGTAGTCGATGCTTGCATCCTGGCCCATACAGGGCTTCGTCGATCTTGTTTCGCGATGATCCTTGGGTGGTTTGAGAGGGGGATGAAGCGTCTCGCATCGCAGACAGTATTCGCTTCCGGGAAGGTCCCGCTGTAGCAGTTTCACCAGGGATCCGTGAGCTCTGTACCGACGGGATCTGCCACGGAAATATGTCCAGGATGTGGTACCGAGCAGATGCAGCGCTTCCTTGCACGTCAAACTGAAGCAGGCTGCGGCTTCTGGCGGTAGAAAGCTGATGATTCCGTCGAATAACTCCTTCGGCAGACCAAAAATGGCGAGGTTTCGATTGGGATCTCCCTCGATCTCCGATGATGACCGCTGGTGATAGCTGGTTCTGGGCTTTTTGGCAGCGTGACGCCTGGTGGTGATTTTGTCCCGGAGGTTGTCTTCATGGTGACTGGCACTGTGATGTTTGCGGAGAGCCCTTTTCCTTGTGATTTTCTTGGTGTTAACAGTAGTGGACTGGACCCATTGGGAGCGCGTGAGTACCGCCATTTCTAGACCTCCTGTCCTGTTGTCCAGGGGCATAGAAAGAATATATCTTGTCCAGACAGACTGAATGAAATCAGGGTTAGGGCAAGCTACGAAAGTTTGATTCGGATTAGGGTTGCTGCCTGACCAGGCGCTCATCGGTGCCTGCTCCAGGCAGCTGTCATATATAATATCAGATGTTTACTAGACAGCTAAGTGCCTCATCAATGAAACATTGGGTGTCAAACTCGGAGAAATCATATTCTTAGGAATAAAAAACTTGAAATGCATGCGTGTCGAGCCCTAGCTGGGACGCAAACGGGACGCCCGGATACGTAGGATTACAGGTTTATTGCAGTGGTGTGAATAACAAAAGCTTCTGGTCAAATAGTGGCTTAAATATATCCTAGTCCCTGGATCATAACCCTTTACTCCCTGGAGGGCTGTAAGCGTTGTTATTTGGTATCTATACAGAGTAGAGCCGCAAGAAAGCATACTCAACGATGACCATCACCCGCAGAAAAAATCTTTGTCATTTCCTTTGCTTCGGCTTATGTACGCAATAAGCCGGACGATATTCAACAAGGCCGGCTGGCCCAATGGTAAGGCGCTTGACTACGAATCAAGAGATTGCAGGTTCGAGCCCTGCGTCGGTCATTCTTTTTTAGTTCCGTCACCTTGTTTTCAATTCCAGATTGAAGATATTCTATCCTAGCTATGAGTAAGGGGAGTCCTTCCTCCTACTCTGTGATCGCTTTAACAACAATTCCTCCATGCTGGAGCAAAGTCTCGAACAAGCAAGACCGCATTTCAAAATGCAGTGACCCAACGCCAGACGACCAGACCATACCCTTGTTCGACGGGCATAATATCCCGACACAACCGACAACGCCCGTGACACTTCTCGAAACATTATACTCCGTATGGAGTACCAAATACCATATCCTGGAATACGTTGCATCCGTCCAAACAGACGACAGCATGTCGCACCCGCAATTACCTGTTGGGAAATTCAAAGACAAACCATTGGTCACTGGGCAGAATGACCCGTAGCCCAAGCCGAGGACCGTTTCCATGGGACATACACAAGCCCGGTTCCACGAGTACGCACGCAGGGCCTACAGCAAACAGGCTAAGGTAAGGCGAATGTAACGGTCACGGGACAGCAGGATGTTGGCCTGAATCATACAACGCAGTCATTGAAAGTCAATATGGCAGCGAATTCTCAACGGGGAGCTGGGAGGATGATGTGATAAGACTGTCTGTGGCTTTCTCGCTGGAAGGTTTGTCAGACCAACAGTCGCCATGGCACCTTAGACGGGCTTTTACACTTTGACTCTGTCTGTTATGGAATATGGTCAGGTTAGAGGGGCACCGAAACCCGCCGGAATGAAAACTGATAGACTGAGTTCGATTGGCTGTGTTCAGCCACATGGCCGATTGAGTCGGTCATCGAGAATCCAATAACGGGTTCGAAGCGGCAAATTACAGGTGCTGACGGAGGGAATGCTCAATTTTAAGTTGTGATACTGATGCCAGCTGATAGTAGACTGAACTGAGAAGCCGGGGTAACCCGGTAACCCTACAAGTCATACAGCTTTACCGTTCGAGATCTGTCCGAGGAGGGGTGGAATATCCTATAGCTGCATAGAAGAAAAAACACACGCTGAAGATACACCGGACGATGAGATTCCGCAATGAGAGATCGTACAGGTGAAGGAGAAGGGATCAAAGGGAAGGAAAAGTTGCAAAACAGAAGACAGGATAAGAGAGATAGAAGGTCTTCCAAGCGTAGTCCCACCCGGAGAGGACAAGTTTTTCTCTCTCAGGTGGTTTGTCTCCTCCTGGGGGACATGAGGACCAACTCCTTATCAACCATCTCCGAATCGGATACAGGGCCGCAAATTGCATTTCCTTGCGATACATGGAAAATGAATGGCGACGAAGAGATGATCTTTACGAGAGATGGGTAGATACACACTCTTACTTCAGCGTTATCACGCTGGTAGTGGAGCAAATCCACTGGCAGAGACTTTTCGATTCGCATCGACTCAGGATCGAAGCGACCCCTTGGCCGTACAAAGTGATAGATACTCTTCTGTTCTTGCAGGAAGCGGGCTAAAGCAATCGCGCTGTCCACTAAGGGGTCCAGGACACTCTGTACCTGAGGGGAATCATCGCGGCTGGGGAAAAGCTGGCACAGCTCCTGTATGATCTTCTGTTTCCTCAGGTCCCTGCCCTGAGCAGCAGACTGAGCTCGGGAGATGCAGAGGACGGTATCCAGTCGCCATTCCTCTGCATGCTTTAGTCGGGCCACGCTGCCTAGATGTTGGGTTGGGGGGGTTATTTTCTGTGCTAAAGTAGAGGCCAGGTCGGCATACCTGGGTCTGATGCGTAGTCATTCTGAACATCGGAAAGTAACCATTGAAAGATTTGGTTGAAGGAAGAGTCGCACGATTGATCTTCCCGTGGAGAGATGCTCACTGAAATGTTCCGCGGTGAAAATGCCCATCGCTCCAACGAAAGGAACACAACCATCGCTACCGCAGATCGATGAAACGCTTTGCTATAGGAGGGGGACTGGATCAGACTCATTAAGATGACCAGCTGGGAAGAAGTGTTTTCCTCCCCGACTGTATCTTCCAGATCCACCATACCGCGAATCGCAAGGCAGAGACCGTCCACGTCGTAATCCATGATATCGCAGATGCTCCAGGCTGCTTGCTTCAGTCCTAGTAGGAAACTTTGGTATTCTCGGGCAATGACGGTATCCGGATATTGATGGTCCGCATAACGGTTGAGTTGGAGTCGAAAGAGCTGGATTTCCTGTCGCCGAATCTGTGTTTGTGCATCACGAAGCTCTCTGCGCAGAGATTCCAATTCCTGTTGGTCCGCGTCTTGTTGTCTGACGACCAGGTCTCGACTGGAAGGCAAGTCATCTACCGCAACGCTCTCGCGTCGCTCTCGCGACGAGTTCTTTCTCAGACTGCACAATCGAGAGTCGCCGGACTCGCTGTTAAAAGAGATCGAACTCGGTTTGGAGTACCCGAAGTGATCTGGGGTATATGAAATGAACCTAGTCCCTGGCTTGGTTTTGGTCTCCATCGAGAAACTGTAGTGCGTTTTTCCCGGCTTTTCCGGTCTGGAGCGCGAGTGATGAGGACGAGCCCCAAACCAGGAGATTGTGGAGCTCATGAGAAGAATACTTTACTCACGGGGACATCTGAAGCACTCCGATCTGGGTGTAAAGGGGCCACATGGGGGGTCGAACATGTTAAAGGTGAGCCCTCCAGCAAATCAACCCTGTGCATTTATATCCATGATCGTACTCATCATGATGTATCAGCGTCAAAATTAAAACGACCAATTAAAGGGTTGATGGCCGTTTGTTCAGAAGTTGTGCTGGCACGACCATCATCTCCTGATCAAGGCCCTTCCCTGTCTCGGTCCTAGGGTAACGTTGCAGTTGCAGTATCCGTATCACAAAAGTCATCTCATTCGATTGTATCCCGAGGGCGTTTATGTGACCAGAGGCTGCATGAGGAAAGACTACGAAGAAGTGGCACGAAGTCGTCAGCTGGACATCATCAGTCTAGAATATCGGCCAATTGATCCACCAGCCCAAGCCACAATAACAGGCATCTTGGGTACTATTCCAGTTGCCACTCAGAATGGCAGTCCTGATCGAAACCAGAATATTCTCACCATGTTTGTATCACGAAGGGGGCTCGGCATAATCAATTCTACGTAGGACAACGTGCTATAGGAGGGACGCTGCGGGGATCATACATTTCTGAGGCAGCTGGAATACGATGGGAGGCTCTTCTGCTGACTCCCTGAGCCTCATCTGTCGTTCATCTTATTTAAGCACTATTCGTATTGTTGCTCAGCTTGAACTCTCTTAGCTGAGAACCACCATATCAGCATCGTGTGCTGTCCTCTCACCGAACCCGGTGACTCCTACCATCCGAATAGTTCATCCAACGATATCAGATAATGGCGACAACGGATGGCCAACTGATTGTGGGTGTTTCTCGCCACCTCTCAGCAGAGTAGGGCAATTAACCCAGGCAGTTTGCAATTGACTTTGGAACGACCTACTCCGGAATTGGTCGTGTGCATTCCACTCAGGAAACTCTACCCAATGTTGGGGCAAGTGCCAAGGTCATTTCATTATAGGGGAATCTCACTAACACGAGATCTAGGATCTCCTTACTCATTGGCCACGACGGAATGCAACCAGCGAAAAGGCACCAACGTCAGTATTGGAGAAACCCACTCCTCAATAGAGAGAAACGGTATCTAACCTTGGGAAGCGAGATATTGTACGATGACGAACAGCCAGTCAAATGGGGCTTTGAGGCCCAGGGCAAGCTCAGGGCCCTGAAGTATTTCAAACTGTGAGTGCTTCTTTAGGGTTGAATTCTGGCTGTCACAGGTATACTAAACTCATATTTACGATAACTAGTGAGTTAGATCCGCATGCCAGAGCCCAGCTGAAGGAACTCATGTCGGCGACTGAGCCACCATCGGTCACCACCGGCAGAGGGAGCGAAAGGATCTTCAGAAGAAGAGGGGACAGCTTGGGATTACCTGGGGTAGTGGGCGAGCCTCGGCGAAATCGTAGCACAGAGAGCGTTTGCGCGGACTACCTCTATAAACTGTATCAGGCTTCCTTGGAGCAGCTAAGCACATGGACACCAGGTGAGTTCCAGCATTCCCTAAAGCCCTTTCAGGGAAACTGATCCTTTAGCTTGGGTTCGAGACAGTCCCCGCAAATTCATCTTGACTGTTCCGGCCATTTGGACCGACGCCGCAAAGAATGCCACCAAACAGTGCGCCAGGCGTGCATTTGGTCAAAACGCCGATATCGAGCTCATCGCCGAACCGCAGGCGGCCGCGATATATGCCCTCAGTCACGGGCAGCTGGCAGGAAGGGTTTGCCCCGGAGACAATTATATTGTCTGCGATGCCGGCGGCGGAACAGTGGACTTGATCACCTACCGGATTAAAAGAGTGAATCCCTTGGAGCTGGTCGAAAGCATCCCTGGAGCTGGGGATACTTGTGGATCCATCTTCCTTAATCGTGCATTCGAGAACCTTTTGCGAAAAAGACTCGGGTCTCACTATACCAACCCCAGGACGGAACAACTGGAGAACTGGTTAAAAGATGTAAGCCTGAGCCATTCGGATTGACCAGAAAGCTAACCAAGCAAATCAGGTACGCAAAAGGTTTGAAGTCGAGGTATGTTCCCCAGTCCCAGGTACAAGTAATACTAATCCGCGCTGACAAAAATTCTAGATTAAACAAGGCTTCACTGGCGAAGGAGACGAAAGATCGGAATTTTTACGCAAGTGTTTCTGAAAAGCGTTCCAACCGCGCTGAACTGACACTTTCTTTCATAACTTGTAGTCCCTCCCGAGCTGTACGGTGCCGGTATAGAGGGCACTGAGGAGAACAGTCTGATCATCACTCCAAAGGAAATCAAAGAAGATATTTTCGAGCCCACGATCACAAGGATACGCAAGCTGATCCGCGCCCAAATCAATTCTCTCGACAGTCGTGGACATTCCCCGTGGCGACTGGCTGGAATTTTGCTAGTCGGGGGACTTTCGCAAAGTAGGTACTTATTCAACCGAGTGAGATCCGAATTCAGCAAGGATGCTGAAACTATACAAACACCGAATGCGTAAGGGTTTCTACCCATCCATTCCTTGCAAGAACTTGGCTGATGCAGATGTCGATAGATGGGCGTCTGTCGTTCTAGGGGCTCTTTGCTGGGGCATGAACAATCAAACGGTCACCGGCAGGGTACTGACCCGTTGCTATGGCCAAGAGGTGTATTTGAAATGGAGCCCGGATTGTGGATATCCACGGTGAGCCGTTCCAAGGGCAGACGCTGATCATGGAGTCCAACACTCATGACAAATACTAGAGTACTCCATCCTTTCACTGGAGAACCATCCTACAAGGCGATGAAATGGTTTGTCTGTGCAGTAAGCTTGGCCACGACTACTCTTCGTTCTCTACACTGCGAGCTCTGCTAACCTGCACCGATCTTCAGGGTCGAGAAGTATCCGTTGGACATCCTGCCGAGTTCCCCTTGGTAGCGTTTTGCAATCCCGAGAGAGATGCAGACTTGAAGATAACGCTGTTGGCGTGGAACCCTTCGCAAGATCAGCCAGAACCCCCAGATGCTCGCACTAAAGGTACAGGCCCCTCGTGGAGAGATGGATCCAAATGGCTCCTGACATCGATTAGAATGCTACAAAGTGGGTGACATGACAATTAATCTGGATGAGCCACGACGAAGAGGGGGACCCGCACGCCTGAGCGCAGATGGGCGCAACTACTATCAGGAACTCGATTTCAAAATGCAACTACTGTTCTCCAGCGAGATTGAGTTTCGTGCCATCTTCGAGGGTGAGCGTTTCTGAAGTTGACTGTAGACCGGAGACTGACGTGAAATCCAGGGACCTCGCGATCTGTACGTGTTGATTACACAAATTGAGTATCTCAAGGACTACGTCGTCCTGATTCCATTGTATATGATCGATTATATCATGTCGAATTTCTGTTAGGTTCGGGTTTATGAAACTATCTGATATGTTCGGATGGCATCTGCATCGCAATTGTAACCCCCGACCGATATGCCTAGTTCTCTCTCAATCCCACCACAGGCGACGTACTTGGCGTAGACCTAATTCCAACTACCGGATCGGGAGGCAGATCACCGTTGGACCGTCTACTCTTCGATCGTGTAGTCCGCGCGAGTCTGGGTATCACAACGTTCATCCAGCAGATGCAGCATATCAGCAACACCGCACCTGCTATGCCAAGCCCTAATCCCAGCGCCTGTGCCCGATTCAGACCGCTGACGATTATCAGTAATCGGCATGGGTAAGACGTCAGCGGAGGAAAAGAGTTCCATACCTGGAGCGACGGTGTAAATAAGACAATGGTGGCAGGACACCGGGCTGGTCGGTTTGCCCACGGTCTGGCAACGGCGGCATCGAGTCACTTGAGGTGTCCGTTTGGCCAAACACAATGAGTATTGTCGAGTTATCTGACTCAGACATCACACAAGATGCCCTTCCAGCTGGGATGTTATGACTTCTTTCTGGAAGCCGGGCGGTTAATGGGAATTTATATGACACCTCGAGGTCTGCTGGGTTTGAAATCCGACTATTCTGCGGATTACCGCCGCAACAGCTGACTTCATCGTTCAAATCATGAATCTGTATGCATGTCGTATTTTAGGGGTTGCTGATTTGGTCGTCCATGATCTGGACGTTGTCGATATTGGTGTATGAGAATCAAGGCCTCCACTTTGGACTTGCCAATCCGAGTGTTGATTCTAGCATCAGAGTAGACTGGAGAATGTATCACACAGACCATTTCCACTCCCAGTTGGATTACCCTCGCATGGATACCAGTCCGGATGAGGACACTTGCGGCTATGATAAGCAGGAGATTGTGGGCACGTACCAGGTTCTACCCAGCCTGATAATGATCCTGTACTTTCCTCCATGATTACCGGTTAATGTAGGTATCTCACGGGAAGCTATGGCCCCTCTCGTCCTTTTGCTGAAAGGCTTTGGTTTATGCAGTCGAATATGAGAGAAATAGGTAGTCTTTCGCTCCAGACCTTGCGTATCTATCAGTGGTTCGACTGATTGCATACTCTGAGATATAGCGTTCTGGACTAGAGGAAATCCTAGAAAACTGGCATTTTGTTCTAATTGAAGCTTACAAGCTCCACCGGAATATCACAATTGAGGAGAAACAGGGTACAGTATGCTCACGTTGGAGAACGAGCGAGCCCAGCCCGTATCCTGGGAAATAAATATAGACCCCTGCCAAAGAAAAGCAAAGCAGAAGTCAATTGGGCATTGAATTTAGAAGCCGAAGAAAATAGAGAAGCATCCACCGGCGAACATAGTATTCGATGTTGAACTATCTGCAACGTGATTTGTATCGGATTGCTATACAATGTGGATTTTACCATTGAAGCGTAATTCCCGCGGTGCACCGACCCTCCATGGTAATGAATTAGACCATTAAAGATGTCCTTATTACAGTATTATATTCTCACTGCGCTAACCTTTTGTCCAGGGAGCTGTAAATGTAGTCCCCAGTGATCCTGGAGGGATAATTGAACTTTCGTCGTTTGTGGGCACTTCAACAATTCCGACTACCTGGATCCATCGTATGCGTGGATGTTTTCGGAAATCGACACCTCACTGGGGATGAGTATATCTGTTCAACGAGATGACCGTATACCATGTTAAGCTCTACCCAGGACCTGGCCATTTGACAGCGTGATGGACGGCTGACAAAGGATTGAAGGTAGAGAAATCCTTTCGAATTCTGAATGCTTGTCCTGTCAACGGGGAATATCTACTCAGCCTCTATAGACCCCTATCATTCACATTCTGATCGTGCTTTGGATAAATACTAAGGTGTGTCCAGTTTACATATATTCGTTCTTCTTGTCCTCTCGCATTGAGGCTAACGCTACTGCCAGGCCCAGCTACTCCAATATAAAAATAGGAAAATTGCATGAGGACGGACCACACGACCGTGAGATTGCCCTATTATGCAAGCGTTTGATACCCTCCAGTTCTAGAGTGCCCAGTAGCTTTCAGAAATATGTTTTCATGTCCTAAATTATGCAAACGCGAACATGCTTAGAGATTTCAACCGCCGTGATCAACAGGAATAACAATACATTCAATGAAATCCGCCTGCACCTCCATTTGCTCAAATACCAGTCTACTACAGGCATTCCCACTTAAGAGCAGCAGGAAGACCCAATTCACATAAAACCCGTAGGAAATCCCCCACACAACCACACAATGAAGGTGATGGTCTGCAGATATACCATCACACCAGTTCCAAGCTCAGGATACTCGCCTAGCTGCAAGTATTAATACCCTAAAGCCCAGCGCAACCGAACCCTAGTACCACACTTCGTCATCTCTCCGGCACGGATCATGGAAAGCACACTTGATATCGTGAGTCGATCAACCTATCACACAATCATCCATCACTTACAACTCCAGGACCCCCAGGAATACCGTGGCGACAGGTGATGCACTTCAGACCTTCTTCGCAGAAGGCACCGGGGTAGGGGCCGCAGATTTCGCCGGGGCCGCGGTTGGCCAGCACGAGGGCAGGGGTACATGTGGCGAGGAGGAGGGCGAGAAGTTGCATTTTGTGCGTGTGACGGTTTTACGTAGACTTAGATGTCGGTGGAAAGTCGGACTGGGAAATGGGGTTACAGGGTGCTTGTAGACATTTATAGTATTGATACATTAGGCTCTGGTCTTTTCAGCTGTGGATATCGGTCTTGGTACAAGTCTGACTTCATGGGGTTGCAAGTGGTATGCAAAGTTAAAGGTCGACGGAGGGTTCAAGTTCAGTTCTAGACACTTGATGGTTTTATTTAGATTTTGTTTGTTTCTTATTCTGGGAATGAATCGTTGGGTTATCCGGCAAGCTGAAAGGTTAGGCTATTGGAGGATCTCCGTTGCGTCTGCGGAGTTGATAGAATGCCGGATATGACCTCAGTGACCGGAATCAATCCCCGTCTCCTCTACCCACCATTCATGGTGAAATGGAGTTTGGACGGTGAGTTTATAACATCTAGATCGTCGGCTGGGAGTCGGAGTGTGTTTCCGATGGGAATGGATTGCAGCGAGGGAGATGGGGAAGGAGGATCTTACCAGTGGATCTACGTTGGATTTGACGTGTTGGCTTTTTCCCTGAGTGGGTGTCTCCGGTAGCTCAGTAGGATATGGACAAGTGGATCAAATATTTCCGGTATGGGAATCGAGCAAAGCCCATTTAGAGATGGGTCTGATATCGTATGTTGGAATAACTGACGTAGGAGTTTCCTTCATAAGATAGTCATGGATGCTTTGAAATAACCACCACACCTTGGGAAGGAGTTTGATATTTTACTTTCTCTTGGTTGGACGTGGTTTATAAGCTTCTTAGCAATCGGTTATTAGCATCATTCCTCTTCTGCACAACTGGGCTAGATTCTATGGGATAGTGTATCCCGACATCGATCCATAAGTCTACAAAACCTGCTGCATGGAATATCAACACCACATCACCGTATACACCAAATCTCTGATCTCCAAGCCATGGAAGACACCCTACCAATCCAAGCTCGCCAAGGAAACACAGACGACGATGTTCAAGCTCTGCTGCAGCAATTGGAGGAAATCGATTTCTTCAATGAGCACGAGAAAGGGAAGCATCGGGCAGATTGTCTTTCGGAATTCGACTCGGCCGTCTCCGCCTTCCAAGATGAGGTGCAAGCTCACCTTGGCTTCTTGATGGATCTGAGACTGGCGCAAAGTATTGGTCGTGCTTTGCATACGGATGGCCAGGCCATCGCCGAGATTGCTCAAGGGGAACGGCAAGCGGAAAATGATAGATATCTAGCGATGAGGATTAGTACCGATGATCCGAAACTCGAGAATCCTCCACCAGCCGAACGGACTGGGCAGCAGTGTCGCTTGGACTTACCTAGACTCCTCTCTGGTGGCGGGATTGGTATATACCATGGCTCTGAAGTTCAAGCTGGTCCGTCCAAGAGACCTGCGGTACGCTGGGAAGAATTGCTGGGGAAGTCATCCCCGACACAGTACCAGTGCTGCACATGTTGTGACAGCTTTCAGTCGTCTGAGATCGTGCAGCTGGGATGTGATGATTGCTACTGTACCGAGTGTCTGCGGTCATTCTTTATGCGAGCCACAAAAGATGAGACACTCTTTCCCCCGAAATGCTGCCGTCAATCCATCCCCCTGTCGCTCATCGCCACACAAATGACCACAGAGGAAATATCGGTGTTCAAGAGTGCCGAGGTTGAGTTCTCCACGGCAAACAGAGTCTACTGCAGTAACATCCAATGCGGCAGGTTCATACCTCCTAGCCGTGTTACAGCGGACAAAGCAGACTGCAGTCACTGTGGCTCCTCCACCTGTGCGATGTGCAAGAATACGTTTCACCGCGATGATTGTGCCGAAGACACTGCTCTTCAGGCGACATTGGACCTGGCCACAAGGGAAGGCTGGCAGCGGTGTTTCGCATGCCGTGCGATGGTGGAATTAAGGGTTGGGTGTTATCACATGACGTAGGTATTCATTCCGCTCATGGTCCTGATGGCACTGACACACCAACGAAGATGTAACTGCAGCGCTGAATTCTGCTATCTGTGCGGCTTGAAGTGGAAAAATTGTTCCTGCGACCGGTATGAGGATCAGATACTGGGGGCAAGAGCGGAAGAGATTGTTGACCGCGATGGAAACCAGCCAGTGCAGGAACGCCAGCGTCGGATCGTGCAGATGCAGGAGGACTTGGTTGAAACTCACGAATGTGAGCATCCGGGACGATTCCAGCGGATTATTACTACTCGTCGTCATAGGTGCCAGCTCGAATGCGAGATGTGTGGGGTTAGACATAGGAGGTACATTCTTGAGTGTCGTCGGTGTCATTTGAGAGTTTGCGAAGATTGTCGAAGGCATCGTGTGTGATGAACCAGTTCAAAGATGATAACCTTCATGTGAGCCAAGATCACTGTGTATGTCTGGTAGATCAAACTAGATTATCATTCGCAGTGTTATATACCTAGTCCAGCTAAGTATATCAACACGGAAAACACCGCAATTCAGTGATTAGACAGCACTCGGCGTGTCCCGGTATGCTGAAGGCAAAATGCCTTCTAACGACGCTTTGATCTGTAAGGCCAACGTCCGGGAGTGCCACCGGTGCAGTTGTGTATAACCACCTATGACCCAGAAGTGATCAAGACGGGATTGACGCTTCCACATCCCACGGATCTCGCCCTCAACATCAAACCCCCACGTCCCGTCAAGGCGCGCGGCGATTTGGCGCGGACCGAGCACCTGCGTGGTTTCATTATCGGTCACTTGGAGAGAGTCCCCACCCAGGATTCGGATGGCCGTGTCGCGCACGTCAGTGTCAGCGAATCCTGTACACCACACCACGGCATCTGCGTCAACGGAGCTGCCGTCCGAGAACCGTAGCCCTGTCTCTGTGTATGCAACCGGCTCGACTCCGGCCTTGACGCTAGCTTTTCCCTCCGCCAGCAGCTGAGTGCCGCCGATATCTACGTAGTGCCCGCCGGTACGCTCGAGGAGATTATGCATCAGGGCCCCGTCTGGGTCACGGCTATCGATCACGGGGAATCCGACAGCGGCCAGAGCGTCGTAGCGGTGCGGCTCCTGCGCTGCGAACTGTGCCAGGAGGCCGCGGTTGAGCTGGCCGTCCACACATGAAGGTATCGTTAGGAAGAGCCGATCAGCTGCTTCGACGCCCATGTCATAGGCACCGAGAGAGCGCTTGTCACAAATGTATTCCACCGGCAGGATATAGGTCGGGGACCGGACAACCATCGTCGGTTGAAGCCCCGCCGCGTGGCAGTCCTCCAGCACGTCGAAGCCCGTGTTAGCAGCGCCGACGATAAGGACGGACTACAAGGATTAGTCTCGATAGTCAGGCTCTATCCAACCAGCTCGTATCGAGTTGAATGATAGCACGCACCTTGGCCCCCTTCTCGGCCAGCTGCCTGGCATTCTGGTATTGCGCTGAATGAATGCTGACGCCGTGGTACAGTTGACTATCTTCCATTGGAGGAAGGTATGGCACCTGCGACCCGATACCGGTCGCGAGAACCAGGTGCTTCGCGCGGGCAGTGAGTTGGCCCGCAGGAGTCTTGAATTCGACCTCCCAGAGGTTGGTGGATGGATAATACCGCGTCGACTGAATCTGGGCAGAGGTGATAATATTGAGGTTGAAGGTCTCGACATATCGTCTCAGATGCGAGGCCAGCTCATCCCGAGTAAGGAGGTGCGGCGTTTGGAGCTCCTTGTCATAGCCTGCTTTGCAACCTCGGGGTCAGTTGTGTTCTCTCTCAGCACTTGGACGGTGTTTACCCATGTACGGTAAGTCGCAGAACGATGTAGGAATGTGGAACCGCATGCAATCGTAGCGCAGAGCCCAGTTGTCTCCCGGACGAGCATTGCGCTCGGCCATGACGCTCTCTACACCCAGGGCCTTCAGGCGTGCGGCAAGAGCCACGGCGCTGTGATGAATGAGCATCGTGATTGTTCGCTCCCGGTGTCTATCTTCTTGTAACTCACCCATTCCCACCTCCGATGATAAAGACATTTGTGTCAAATGTTATAATGCCGTCAAGCTGTCTTCTAGGCGAATGGAGTAGACGCTCGTCTTCGTGCTGCACGTCCAGACTCTCGAGCAACATTTAGTTTCGCCGCTTCATAAGACAGCCATCGGCGGCCAAGCGTCACACTAAGTGAGTATTCCTTCCACTACATTTTACTTTTGCAGTACTGTGTCGTGCATTCTGGTCGTAGCCAAGGTGCATTGCTTTACTTCAAGATGATCGAAGCTGGAGTATTGTGCAGGGCTAGTTAGGGTTATTGGTATTAACCCTGAGAAGCATGAAGTCTCTACTAGATAGTGACCTCCTGTACTAAGTCCATAACTCATATAAACGAACTATACTCTAGACACTCGGGATAGTAAAATGTATGCCACCACTGGCAATCTATTTATTTGCCGAAAGACCAGTAAGTGTATAGAAGCGTAGCGTGCGGAGGACATGCTTTCCCTCCCGCGCAGCTATTCTCAAGTTAATCAATATATTAGTAGTTAGGAGTTCAAGAGATCTTTAGTTGATTAAAATGTAAAATACAGACAAGTATAACTTCGCAGTGGTCATAGTGCCAAGTAGTACTCTAGCATGCTCATTCTTCGTTCGATTATAATAAAGATCATTGTGGTACGGGCCAGACGGCCGACGGAGTAAGATGATGCTGTTTAATGAATTAATCGATCCTCTCATCGATTCCCTACCCGAATTCATGGTATGTACAATCAAAGACCGGCGCGCATTTCCTATCCATTCCTTAACCGCCGGTTACCTGCCATGTGCAACATACTTCTATGTATGTACAGTACATGTCACCCTACGGTGTGTTACTGCTGGTTGAAAGAAATGCTTCATTTGGGTAGTGAGATATCTATTTATGAATAACCAAAAGAACTGTAGTCACACTGAGCTGGTCTGAGCCGACTGGAAGCTTTTATTCGTCTTGCAAACGGCCTCCCCTATTATACCATCAAGCCCAGTCCGAAGTACGTTCCTACTGTATTGCAGTATTCTTTCTTGCCGACATCCCCTTATTCTATCTATACGCGCCGAGGAACAGAATGCCTGACGAAGGGAAGAGCGGTCATTCTTCTGGAGAATATAGTGGCATTGTGGAAGGAGCAAATGTCGCGGTGGGCGGCAAGGGAGAGGATATGGCCAGTGTGATCTCTTCGGGCCAGAGGGCCCAAAGAAGGAGACGCGAAAACAAGGAGAGGAAGGAAAGGGAGGAAAAGGAGGAGAGAGAGGCCAGAGAAAAGAACGAGTAACGGCAGAGACTTCACCTCAACTGGCACATTTCAGTTCATTTGATCAATTTTGGACTTAAAGTCTCTGCAACAGCCCTGAAAATCAGTCATTACCGAATAACTCTCGAAGCTCGTCATCGTATGCTTGCTTGTCTGCAAGCTTCTGCCGAACAACATCCTCCGCGTTTCTACTCCAGAACCTTGACACAATTCTCTCAGCCTCCAGTGAAAGGGACTTCGGCGGCAACAGATGAGTCTCGAGAAGGAAGTACATAGCATTCACAGACGACAGGCAATACCAGAACCACACTCCTTTCGAATCCCACATATCCTGCATGACTTTAGAGAGTATAATGTGATGGTATGCCTGGGCCGGTGTTGCTCTTTCTTCCTCTTTAAAGATATGTATGAACTCTTGTCGTACCTGGTCAAACTGGTCGAGGTTCTGACCTTCAATCCCGTCAATCGCACAGCCAGTCAACCAATATGGTACTCCGAGCATCTCCGGGGGAAGGGCGCATATCCACTCCAGGTCTATTAGTCCGGTAATATTCCAATGTTTGTCAACCAGAAGGTTGCTCGCGTGAAAGTCAGTCAGTTGAAGTAGGAACGGGCCGTTGCGGAGTTCTCTTCTAATGAAATCGGGTGATAATACTCGGAGCAGTGCCTTCACGGCCATCTGGCCACGACAGTCTTGCTCGCTGTAGACAGCGTTTGGTTGGCTAAGGAAACGGTGATCGTGAAAGGTGAGCATCTCTGATACAAAGGCGTCGGTACAACTAAATGTGTCGTTTTGCTTCATTGTCCTGGTCGCGCCGTCATTTTCTAAGATCATCATGGAACAAGAGAGAGGTCGGTTTGTTAGTGTGACGGTACCATTGTTGTTGAATTGGAAGGATCCAATTTGCGGCTGGGGAATCCGTGCAAGTGAAAGTAGAATGCGGGATATACCCCTGAACAGCCTCTGCCTCTGTGCCTCATCTTCTCGGTGTAAATCGAATGTATTCGAGAGCATCTGACCTATTTCGGGGCCGAGGTATTCGAGCAACATGTACGCAAAAGGGACTTGGTGGTTTGGCGAATGTGGGATATAGGGGGAGAGTAGCGGGAGCCGAAAGAACCTGTAGATGGAACGCCAGAAATATCGGATGATACGAGAGAGGAATGGCATGTGTTTCTCGTGGGTGAACTGAATGGTTAATAAGAGTGTAAACTGATGAGAGGGAAGGCTTACGTGACGCCCGTCCAAGAATCCAAACCCAAATAGATGAGGCGAGCGGATCTCCGGGCAATTCTCCTCGACCCATACATAGGTCCCCGCCTCGCATCTTAATTTCTCGTCTATGCTCCCTGGGTATCTGGCTTCGGCAAGCTTGTGCGGCATAGGACAACGGAAGACGACCTTCCGACATGAGCTGCTACTGGAATGTACCTCAACCAAGATGCAAACGTTGAAGCTACCTCGAATCCAGTGATGCCGTGGTAGCACAACACATTTATCTTGTCTTCGTAGAGCCATATGATGCTTGATCAGAGCTTCCACTGAGTTTCTCTGATCCCAAATCTCTTGATAGATTTTGTCAGTTGCTGGCTTGTAAAAGGCCAAATTGATGACATTGCTCTCCTCGTTGAGAGCCGACTCAATCGTGATAGGACCTCGACCAATAAGCTCCAGCGGTGGCGGCATGGCGATCATTCCTTCATTATCGCTGAGAGAGTGGAACAAGCTTGACAAAGATGATCATATATAGATGGGTAAGGATGGGGAGGATATGTTACCGTAGTTATAGCTGAGGAAGAAGATTAGTGAGTGAGTGAGTTAAAAGTAGTTACAGTGATTTGCTTTGTCAGCAGCTGAGATGTGGCTTAACTACAGGGTATAAGGCATAAGCTTCAAAAGAATTGGAACATAACTTAGAGACCCGTAATATTTAGAGACGCAAGCATGGTAGAACGAACGTTTCCTCGCTTTTGATGTCGATGATGCTAAGGATGAACAACAAGCAAAGTGATAGAAACTGGACCAGGATAGCAAGGGTTATAATGACTTGGATCTTGTCGAGTACTCTTCCTTTTCATTCTTGTAGAATGAAAGAAGATAGGTCAGACTCAGGCTGTATAGCGGGTTTGATGCCACTCAATAGAAAAAGTTACATCTAAGATACAATTGACCGCAAATGTGACAGAAAGCAGAGGGGATGCTAGTGGTCTTAATGGTGCGTTTCAGCAATATCACCGCTATCTGTGGAACTTAACCCAGTAGTCCTCGTTGCACATCCCCAGGTGTAGGTCGAAGAAGTTTGAAGGGATCTAGATCACGAGCAGCATCCTTTGCTCCATTAAGATCAACTCCGACTCGCCCAAATAGATGTTCAAGTTCTGGATACCGCTTCACTGCAAGCCCGATATATTGAGGATTCAGCTCTACTTTCCGTGCCTGAATGAGATTGCCATATCGAGCAGCTAACCATCGTAAATCAGCTGAATCATGAAACTTTGACCGAGTCGCTGCTGCGCGAAGTTTTCCTTTGAACAAGTAGAACGGGTCAAGAAAACTGGCCTGACCAGTACCGAGTCTCTGGCCATTTATCGTACGAAGGGAAACTGGTACATCTTTCATCGTATACTCGGCACCTGGAGAGTATTATATCAGAATACGTGGTACTCGGTTCGAGAAAAGGGCCCACTAACCGGTGAACTGCTCGCAAAAAACTTCCACCAGGACGGCGTTGCTGCGATCAGGCTTATCAGACCACAGGAACGCCACATAATCTTGTCGACCCTGCGGAATTGCAACAAACCCATCCTGTCCGTCCAGGATATTAATCATTTGTTGTTTGGATATGGAAGCAATACAGTCAATGTCCTTGCTCTCACGCGAACCACCTAACACATTGATGGCGTAGCCACCGAATATGCCAAAGTGGATATTAGCTCGGCTCAAAACGCGATGGAGGGCAATAGCAGCATCATTTAGTCGGTCTTGGAACATGCTGTCGATGGATAGAACAGAGCATCACCCATGTGAATGAAAAAATCCACTCTCTTGCACTTGACCAAGAAGCAGGGGTTGTCAAGCCTTTATAGACGTCTTCAACAATGTCCATCCGCCTTGTGCAAGGAGCGGGGGGAAATATATGCCACAGTTTGCCATTGGTTGAGTAAACGCTCTGCACAACACTTTGCAGTATCACAAAGAAACAAATGGACCAATAAATCCAACAGTCACGTCTCTCCTTATTACCGCAACGATTATTCCTTTGGTAGACGGGTAAGTAAACCTATCCACGAGAAGTACGTTGATGTAGCACTATCGGCACGCGGGCAAAGAAGCCGTGATGCATAAATTTAGATGATCACTAATACCCAGACCCGGGAATCAGCCGTAGTCCTTCCATACTGCTCTCTAATGCAGAACGAGGCATAATGAGATCCAAAGATGCATCAATCCGGGATGACTTTTCGGCCACCAACGTCGTTGCCAATTCCCTCACTTTGAGAGGGGCTCCACTCAAATTGATGCGAATCCACTCTTCGTCCAGGTCCATTCCATCTACCAGTTGCTCCGCAGAAATTCTCGCCATATCATCATTACTCTCGAAGAATCTTCGGCAGAGCCCGATGAAATAGGGGGGAAGACGTGGTACTGGAAGATACTGTATTTCATCCACAGGAACTAAGTCCAAGATCTCACGGCTATAGCTTGTACCAAGTACCCCATTATACGATACGATATTATGCCCCAGCGGAGAAAGATGGAAATGCGAATCAGGGAAAATCACAATAGGAATGTTGCTATGTATAGCCGCGAGCACGGGGAACGCTCTTTTGTATTCTGTGAAAATATCGTACTCTTTCTTCTCCATTAATTTGTACCGTTTGGTCGAGCAAAGGGTATATAAGGCTTGGGACAGGAAAGATGCTGGAACACAGATTTCGATATCCTGCTTACAGTGAGAAAAGATGCTTAATCCAAAGCTGGATAATACTCACATGGAGTACTCGTGGAACATTATAGTAGTTCAATGCTATCTCTCCAATAATAGACGCCGGTATTTTCCCAATTTGAAGGTCATAGAGGACTGTTGTTATGGCTCGATTGACTTCCATTTCCCCTTGGTTTATACCTGGCTGTATCATAACTTATTGGGTTTTCAGTACCAAGAAAGAAAAAGGGGGGTCGTTGGCTTTATAGGATCAGCATGGCAACCAATCACGTGTCTTCGATCCAACTTCCCGTGATTCTTTCTTTGCGCCTGAGCTTCGTCGACCACAAATACAACACTCGAGATTGTGATGTTTCAGAAAGTACGGTCTTTGTTCAACAGGCCTTCTTTGGCCTTCCAAGTTCTATCTGATCTCCATCTTGAAATTAACCAACAGTATCTCTCTTATGAGATCCCAGCTTGCGCTCAACATCTGATCCTCGCAGGCGACATTGGGCGTTTAGTTGACTACGACGATTATCGCGATTTCTTACAACGCCAGACGGACCGGTTCCATCTGGTATTTCTAGTTCTCGGTAATCATGAATTCTACAATGGCTCTTTTACAGCGGGACTGGAAAGAGCTCGACAGCTGGAGCAGGAGCCTTCATTAAACGGACGGCTTATTATCCTTGATCGGAAACGATACGATATTCCAGGATCTCGTATCAGCGTTCTTGGCTGCACGCTGTGGTCCAAGGTACCTGATGAATCAAGGGACATTGTTCAGTCGAAGATTAAAGATTTTCAAAAAATTACTGGCTGGACCATTGATGACCACAATGCAACTCACGCCGCAGATCTCGCCTGGTTAGTGGGAGAGATACAGTCGATCGGTCGAGATAATGACATCGCAGAGAAGCGGTCGATCATCGTTGTGACCCACCATGCTCCTTTACTCCAGAGAACATCAGCCCCGCAAAACGCTCGGAACCCTTGGAGGTTTGCGTTTGGGACTGATATCCTATCCCGCGCTTCTAACGGAGTCAAAGTCTGGGTGTTCGGGCATACACATTACACAACTGAATTTAAGGAGGGTAAGGTAAAGATGGTAAGCAACCAACGGGGCTATGTGCTACCCTGGAGCAATACCAAGAATGCAGACGATAGATTTGATGTAAGGAAGGTTATACGTATATCATGAGTATATCCGGTTCAGACTCTAGCCTTTGCAATGACAGTAATGAACAGTTACTGAAAAGCATATCAGGATTCCAATTGTTCGGGAGACTCTTAACTTGCTTAGCTCTACAGAGTACATACATTGACTAGTATGCATATGTAATGAACGTGAGCTGATGAAGCGAAAAAGAACACATCGGGCAGAGGACAGGAATGTGGGGTCACAGGGTGAGATCGATGGAAGGAGGGTGACCAAGGGGGGATGAAGCACCAAAGATAAAGAAAACAAATAAGAGAAAAAACATACAACAGCTGGGATTCGCTGGTGGTCACCCACCCAACTACTAACCAGCCGGCGTGTGGCTTAAGTACGGCTGAGCGGACGGGAAGCCCTGTTCTCCACACCCTATGGTCGTATGTGGTGGAAGTACGGAGTAATGAACTAAACAATCTATAACTCACAAAGGTTTAGCCAAAAGAGCATTCTGCAAAAGTATAGAAATTTCAGCGTCGCATTCCTCTATTCTTGCTCAGAAAAGAACCCATCAGGAAATCTGACGAGAAAATCGAAACGATCAGACAGAATACATTACTCCACCTACCAAGTAAGTAGTACGAAGTACAGTACGGAGTACATCAGGATACATGAGAAGTCCATGGTCCCGTGAGTCCCGTCCCGTCCTTTCCAGAATCCCTTCCAGATTAGGAATAGCGCCACTATATAGTAGTAGACCGTCACGTCCACCATCCACGGGTAGGTAGCCTTATACAACTACCTATCTTGCCTTCACCTTCCATCTCCACTTTGCCTATTTCATCGTTTTATCATCGGATTACATGTTACGGTATACATTGGGTAGTCCCACTTTGGTACCAAAGCCATAAGATGGCGTTAAACAGACCAATCATATTCTCCTCGCCTTGTCTTGTCACACGAAATTGACGCCAAGCGATGCCAACCCCTGAATCCATGGATACTTCCCATTCAACTCCAATTCCTCTGTAGACCAGAACCGCTAGAATGGAAATATGGTGCGGCCTGGGCCAGAATCAAAGACTGAGATCGCGAACCGTGCAGCTGCAGCACCCGACAACATTGATGCTGGGTATAACGCTGGAAACCCTTTTTCCCCCGAAAACTGATTCAGGATATCTCCGAGCAGCTTCTCAGGACGCCTCAGAATGGAGAACTCATATACGTGAGGGGGTTCGATGGTGGCTCTATTGCGTTCACGGTCATAAAGTTGATCTCATGTACGAATTTACGTCAACGCTACGGCTGTAATAGCTATACTGGGGGATCCATCTGAAGAAAATGATCTGGCCCTGATGACCATTCAAGAGCTGAGTCCAAAGCTGGGGGCTTTGGAGGGACTGATCGTGTTGGAAAAAACGCAACAAGCAGCTATGCGTTCCACTTTTGACAGGGAATACTTCTCCAGGTAATGGGTTTTCCAAGAGCTTCTACTGGCCAAGAAGCTTAGACTTACGTGTGGGGAACAATCAGCGACCTGGCTGGACGAAATCTCGTCTCAACAATTGCATAAGATAACGATTCCCTCTTCACTTGCAGATCGTAGTGCAAACTCATTAGCTTTCCGTGACCTTCTCGATCTGCCTGTACAGACCTCGCGATTCAAATGCTCAGATTCCCGTCACAAGGTCTTTGGGGTGCTTGCTCTGACCAGTGGCAAGATAACTCCAGATTATACCCTCTCTGCTGCGGTCTATACCGGGATAACCACATCCTTGATCAAGCACTGCTCCAATCTTAGTGTTCTTGCTCTTTGTGGGCCTCGAACCGAAAAGATAACCTTACATATCCCAACATGGGTACCTGATTGGTTACAGCCGCAGAACCAGCGTTTCCCTGAAAATGTCTTGCGATATCAAAAGCTGATCGAGGAAGATATCGACGAGCTTCTGGTGGGAGGATCTCCGATCGTTTTTCCTGCTTACAGAGATCGGCCAGGGGTGCTAGTCAATCCTCAGGAGAGGTCGCTTCAGATGCCCGCTACTAAGCTTTGCGATATCAGTGGGCGACATACGATGGGCAAGGAGCATGCTCATGTAATTATGTCAAGGGGAGTCATGGGAACTTGATAATCAGGGCGCTTATCAAAGACTACACACCGCAACACGACTCCGTGTTTTTATTACATGGCTGGCGCCATCCAGTTATCCTGAGGCATCCCCCACACACGCAGTCTTATATGTTCATCGCTGTGTGTGCTCTATCCTATAATCCTGGCTCGGGGGGGCTGTCCCTAGCCCCATGCCAAGATTTCCAAAAGCCTTCACTGCTACTTTGTTCACATCGGAACAGAATATGCTCTGCCAGGCCTTTGCGCTACAGCTTCAACTCTGCATGCCCCAATCGCCTTTCCCGCGAGAACACATCGCACAGAATTTAGCTGCTCCACTGTCCCGTCCAAACGCGAAGGTTCTTGCTTTTGCCGCCTTATCTCTCTCCAATTTGAAAGAAATTGGATCCCAATTAGCGATGTCTTGGACAGTCTCGGAGCAAAAAGAAATTGGCTGGATGTTCCTCAACAAAGCTTCTGTGTGGTCCTTCATCCAACGGTTGCAGGATCAAGGTGACCAATCCAGTCATTTGGCAGAGGACAATATTCAATGGAAAGGAAATGATGCGACAGAGTTTCAAACCCTTGCAGAACCAAGTTCCCAACTACGATACCTAGAGTCTCAGTCGATTCTGCAGGACATTCCTCCAGCGGGTCCATCCGGTGACGCCCACCAGGCCGGGGAATGGGTGGAATTCTTTAGCTCATACGCTTGAGACACATGCTATGGAAATACAAGAATGGGCCAAGATCACGGAGAAGG
This sequence comes from Aspergillus coremiiformis, assembly GCA_009193565.1. Classification (NCBI taxonomy): domain Eukaryota; kingdom Fungi; phylum Ascomycota; class Eurotiomycetes; order Eurotiales; family Aspergillaceae; genus Aspergillus; species Aspergillus coremiiformis. The sequence goes on along the minus strand of ML739043.1, from coordinate 126,503 downwards.
TACTCTAACTATTTCGATATACCCAAAGGATTTTGAGTCGAAGCTGGTCGACGGTCCCAGAGAATCGATTCCATGACATATGGGAGACGCATTGGGATAGGATGTTGGAATCGTAAGATGAGTCTCGATCAAGTGCAGGGCTTTGCAACTGGGCAGGCACATTTCGAGGATGCGCTGAACACGACACACCGTCTCTGGGGTCAGGCGCTGCCTCGTGATATCGATCCCCGGTTCAGCGCTGCTGTTGCCACGCATCTCTCCCTCCGGGTTGTGGCATCACACTGGATGATGACCACAGAACAGTCTTGATTGGATAGGAATAGTCAGCATATTTCCATCGAAATCAACCCCCGAATCAAAAAGAAAAAGAAAAACATACAACAGCCGGGATTCGCTGGTGGTCACCCACCCAACTACTAACCAGCCGGCGTGTGGCTTAAGTACGGCTGAGCGGACGGGAAGCCCTGTTCTCCACACCCTGTGGTCGTATGTGCTAATATCTTCTTCCCTGCAGATTATGGGCGAGCAATGAAAAATATTGTATCTACCCAAAAACATGAGAATCATATCAGAACCCCTTACTCCGTACGGTAGGATCCCTATGGTAGACCCTCAATAACCCTAGTCATTGAACGTCGGTCTAGTTTGCGGTCTCCTCTTTATCCCACTTTATCTCGTACAAACTTGTTCTTTTCACGCTGCCCAGCCTCCAGAAAGACAAACACCAAACGTACGCATTGCCACTGGACTTGGAAGGATAGGGTGGCTCCATTTACCCATGATCTGATTGAGCTTTCAACCCAGTGGGCAAAGCTGGGCCTCCGAGAACCTGGTCCGCATGCTACACCTCCTTTAGGGAGCTGGCTTTGCATCCATGGATGAAGAACAATTTCAACTCTTTGAGAACTACGCTAATCCAAAGCAATAATGAGTGAAAGCTTCTTGACGCCACGCATACAGATGGGTTCTTAGTGATGTTTGGAATGAGACAAAGTAGGCACATACAGCGGGATATGAATATTTAGCATGTACAAGAGGTTCAAACAAGGGAAGATCCCTCTTTGACTCCGGATGATTTTATCCCTGTGGCCCTTTGATTTCCCCGTGGTAGATAATATCGATGGTAACTGGAATTCTAGAATTCCAGTCATCAGAGCTATTCTTTGTCGCTGGATCTTATGGGGTGGGAGTCTATTTATCGCTGGAAGTGGAATCGAGTACAGTAGGTACTGGGAGAATATGACCATTTAGGTTGTCTCGACTCTTGAGATAATGTGCAGACCTGTTAATGTCAAGAGTGGACATCTATTTTATAAGAAGTGATGGCTTATATGGGCTTATATCGAAGGTTCAAAACATCTAAACCCCCGATGGTCTAGTTGGATATGGCGTTCGGCTGTAATGGAGTAATTCTTGGAACCGAAAGGTCGCCGGCTCGATTCCGGCTCGGGGGAGTAGTCATACTTTTTTGCTGGCTCAATGCCTGAGGCAGAAATCCCGAGATAATTACAGTTCTACCTACCATCAAGTGGTTGATAGATGGGCTCATTGTATTAAAATTCAATCAAATGGTTAAAAGGCAGGCTACAAAAGGTCTATTCAGGGTCCATTTATCAGCAGTAGTAATAAAGCTTTAGACTTCGGGATAGCTTTTACAGAAAGACTCAAGAGAGCCAGGGTATAATAGTTACTAGTAGAGACATGATCAATCATATCCCTTCATCCAATTGTGATTCTGACATGGAACTTGTAAGAGGACACCCTTTTTCCCCCATTGATTCCTTCTTTCCATTGTGAGGGCCGCGCTCTTTGTACTGCACCCATCTGTAAGCAATTTGGGAGAGAATGGAACAGCCACAATGAGCAATATAGCTTACCTTTTACTATTTTTACTTGTCTTTATCTGTTCATAATTGGTCTGCGGTTACACTAATGCGATGGTCCAGAAGGGATCATGTACTAGATAGACGAACTTCTAGAAATATAACCAACAAAGTATGGGCATTTGATTGTAGGCCTTGTCACTGCGCTTGTCGTTCCTTCCATGCTAATACTTTGCTGCTCCTGCTGTATGGATAATAGAACAATGATGATCGCCTTAGTCAATAATTCCTATTATAAACAAGCACCAGGGACCGTTGCAGATGTAGATTTATTCATCATATCTTATTCCACCCAGGACCACGGCCATTCATGTTTGTACGTTTTATTTATTCTTTATTCTCAATATTGTCTTTTTCATTTCTTTGTCCGAGTCTCCAAGATAATCGAATCAATGTTACTTCATAGACATGAGTCATGCAGCACCGCTCGTCCCTGGAAAGATATCTGGAAAACCATGACGTCGGCACAATATAACTGCTACAGTGAAGATATTAACACACAGTATTTCTCGCCTACCAGTGAAGGACAATCGTTCAGACATCCAACCCTTCCAGTACCAGCAACCATACCACTGCGGCGTTCAAGATGTCTACCGATAACGAGCGGAACGCGGACGTAGGAGCGGAGACAAGTGAGAAGGATGAGCGAGAAATGTTGTATGACAACACTGATTACGACCACCGGCGCTTTGAGCCTGTATGGGACAATGAAGAGGGCTACCCCGATGGAGAAATCCCCCCCGAGATCGTGGAGTATTTGGGAGAGAACCCGGAATCCTGTATGTCGAAACAGCCCCCTATGCGAAATCGTTGCTAACACCAAATTCACAGCGCACGTGCAAATGGCCGGCCCGTCACGAACGATCTTTCATCTCTGTGGTCGGCCTGATGTGGTGCAAATGATCGATGACCCGGCCTATGTCATCGAGGACGAAATCGTGGTCATCCCGATCGGGTGCTTCCCCTCCTCGTTCCTTCTGTCGCGCTACCAGGATGAAGGGATTTTTCCTTGGGACCATATCCCTGGACTGCCAGTTGGTGCAGTGAGAAAAAGTTCCATCCCTGCGTCTGTCACCACGTCCGTGACGACGCAAGAGCTGAAGAGCCTATACCCCCTCTCACGATCTGGGACAAGTGATGAGAGAATCAAGGTGCTTCGGCTCACGAACATCAAAAACAGGGAGACATTTGCATCGCAGGTGATAGCTCAGTTTTCAGACGGCCTTCTTGCTCGAAAGGATCTATTGTTCCGCGGGTTATCCTTAAACGCTCTGGAGCGGTCCCTATCCTTTTTCGTCCCCGTTATACGCTCAACAAATGCCGACAATGAGTTTGGCCCCGGGATTTATGCTACAGAGGATCTAAAGACCGCGAAAGATTATGCAGGCGTTACCGGTGCCATTATGGTCTTTACTAAACCAGACACGCAAGATATGAATTATTGGCAGCCTACCGACGACGAGTGGAAACATTTGACTGCCAAATGGCTTGGTTTATCATTGAGCGACATACGCGTCCCTGAAGCATACCACACCGCCGATATCATCGAAGGGCCGATGTCGACCGACCAGGCAAAGGCCCAGAAAAAAAGCCGATTTGCACGACCCGATACGATCAATCAAACGGCCTTCGTCTCATACCATGGGTGTCAACTGTTGAGGCGCGAACTGAAGGCCATTATATTCCTCGAATAGAGCTGGAGGCTTTCGTGGAAGGGCTGAATGTTGCGTGCGTACAAGCGGGAGAATGTTATTTGCTACCCTGCTTTCTCTTTCCAATGATGGTAGTTTTGCTGCGCACTTTCTCTTACCAGTTTTGTACCAGGACTTAGTCAATTAAATCTCGCTGATGTTGCTGTTTCACTCCTCCAATATGTTGTATCGAGTAGAGATCATGAAGATGATTGATTAAAGCCGATGATCGAATTCCATAGTGACGCAGGGGGTAAGGGGCGAGGGCTTAAGAAGATGCTTCTCAGCTGATCGATAGTAGGAAACTATATATACCATTGTAATATAACGAAAAAGTCCCATTAATACTTGACTCGAGGACTCGAAACACCTGTGAATCCTTTTTGGACGTTTTGACACCCAGGTTATAAAAGCCGGGACTGATAACTCGTCCATGTTGAAGCCTCCCTGGCCTCCTTTTTACCATCACGACAACTATTATCTATATTTCTGTCCGTGAACTAGATTTATAGGGTTTTAAGCTACAGAAAGAGTACATAATATTTAGGCCTTGCACTTGATACAGCATTACCAACACCTGTGCACCTGTCTAAAACACAGACGCAACAGTCACCCTCAGAATTAGCATTCATAAACACAACCATAAAACAGATACTCAAACAAGAAAGAGTCCCTTAGCACAAGTCGCATAACCGTAGTTTACAAATTAATCCTCCATGGATACAACACCGATCGCAAAATGCAGTAACCATGTTAAAACCAGCAGGACGGCCAAAAAGGAAAAAAATACCGTGTTCCCCCGAGCCGGAATCGAGCCGGCGACCTTTCGGTTCCAATGATGTGATTCTATTACAGCCGAACGCCATATCCAACTAGACCATCGGGGGTTTAGGAGATATTGGGTTGGGAGGATTTTGTCTGATGAGGGTACGGTATTTCGAGGATGGTTCCTTTCGATTGCAAATACGGTAATGGTAATGTCTTCCAGCGCCATCAGAGGAAACTGTTTCTCAGTTGAGATTCTGGCTTGGAATTAGCTCGTCTGAGGTATTTTGGGTTTGGACAGTGGATCTTGTAGATTTACCTAGGATGATGCTGCTGTAAAAGATAAAACATTTGAGACTCATCTACTACGGTATATATCTACACCCTTAGCAGGCTACTATTTGCTTTGACGGGAATTGCGAAAGACAGTACTAGTACTACTTACTAGTAGTAACTTCTCTGTACCACGAACAAAGATTCAATAACCAACTACACCATCTCATGAGATACCAATCACTCGTTAAATCTTGGTTTTTTTTTTTCTAAAAAAAAAAGTCGGTTGATCTTCATGTCAATCAACACAAGTTAGGGCTGGAGCCAAATGCACCGAAAGTTCAGACTGATGGGACCAGACAGGATGACAGTCTACGTCCCCGGACTCTCTACCCACTGAAGTACAAAAATATAGGTTATTCTATAGATGGCCCCTCTGACGCTGGGGTACCGTCAAAATCAGCAACCCTTTGACTTGAAAGAAGAATGGCTAGCATACCCCGTTCCAATAAAGCCGATGAAGCGCATCTATTCCCGACAATATATTTCTCACACTGCAAAAGATACTCCCATACGCATAGATCGTAATATATATCACCATGTGGTCTTAGAAAACAATAATATCAGGTATGATTGCAATGGAAACGGTACTAAGACCTAAGTTTGAGCACTGATTAAGCACATTTCGCAACCATCATATCTACTCACATCCTCTCCAGTAAGGAAGAACGTATAAGTGCTATGGGCAAGACAAGCCTGCGAATTTTGCCGGAAAGATTGTGCTACATTTGAACACCAATAACAGATATGAAAGCATGTGTTAACATAAATTACAAAAAAATACTACTTCCCCCGAGCCGGAATCGAGCCGGCGACCTTTCGGTTACAAGAATTACTCCATTACAGCCGAACGCCATATCCAACTAGACCATCGGGGGTTTCGAGGTGGCTGACTGCGCGTTTTAATAATTTATAAAGAACTGTTTCTTATTGTAAGAAAATACCAACACCATCGCTTCCTGTACACATAGTTTGATAGCTAGGTTTGTTTGATTCTGGGGAACTGGCCAAGAAACATGAATTGTTCGAAGGAGATGCTGCAACTCATCTTATGCACGGTTTCTTCGCCAGGACTTTCACGCCAAATATAGTACTAATTACCATAGGCTACTGATACTGCCAATCAACTAGCTGGGTCATTGGATATTGCTTTGGTTGTATACACCTCTTTCGGTGCTGCATTAAGATGGAATATCTTTACTTGGTGTTTTGGAATTGTGCTCAACCCGGTCGGTAGACAACAATTGATACATTATAGCGTCTTATTTGAACATACCTCTGCAGCAGCCGGTAGCCTGCTGGTGCTCCTTGCGGGTTGCAAATATCCGATGCGGAGACGAGCGCACCACGGCAGTGACAGGATGGTCGATAGCTGCGTTGGTATCGGTCAGGCCTTGCTGGACCCTCAACCGGTCCAGAGCCAACTGGGCGATGGTCGTTGACTGCAAAGGTCCTTCGCGGTGTGGCCACGCTTGCAGCAGCTTGATCGCCTGTCGACGGTCATCATAACTGGGGGATCCAAACGCAACAGCAAAAAGAGGAGTGATCACGCCCGAATCAATCACCACAGTTGGTCGTTCTGGGAACTTAGACAGAAAGGTCTCTATAAGAGAAAGTAGGTCCTTGAAGTCTTTGGTGTAGGAGTGGATGTTTTGACGTTGAAGACACGCTATGAGCGGCAGAGGTAAGCTGGCTTGGGCTATACGGAGCAACTCTGCACTTCTCTGCGCCCTTGGACTGAGTTGGGAATATTTTGTCTTGTAGAAATATCGGAATTGTGCCTCAAACTGGTCTGTATAGGAACAGATGCTCGTTTGTCGTCGACATAGAGATGCATAGTTCATTGCGAACGCTTCGTTTGATAGCCCAGTTATATCCGTCACTAGATGGAACATCGCGGTGTTTGCTACATTGAAGGCCGATCGAGCTTCCTGCAGCGTTTGAAACGGAGGTAAATTGGCCAAGGGCTGGTCAAGGTCAAGGTCATCCTCGTCGAGGACACGTCGTGTAGCGTACACCGGGGTGGACATTATTTCCAGCTGGTTGAACATCGTGGCAAGACTGTGTTGGACGCTGTGGATATCTGACTGGGGGTATCCGTAATTCTTCAGGATTCTGATTCCGTTCTCCAGATGCGCGAATGCGAAGTCATATTGATTCAGCAGGAATTCAGACAGGATGAACATCAAGCAGCAGAGTAACGTAACCATCCCCAGTTGTGGATCGTTAGACACATGGCGACGGCTCAGAACTGCGTATGACCTTCCCAGCTGCTCGATGCCAAATCTCCGCCACGTTTCGTTATCGCCGGTAAGCCGCAGTTGATCGGTTGAGTCTATGGCCCGATGAATGGCACTTAGGGCAACGACAGCATGATGCACCGCTCGTTCTGACTCGCTCATCTGCAGCACCAGCATTTCCCAGACAGGAGAATCAAAGAACTCGATGAATGGAACGATGCAATGCTGAAAGTACGAGAAGCACCGGGACTCGTCCGAGGTCATCTTTCTGCGCATAGGAGGAAGTTCGAGGCGAAGCCCTGGAGCGTCCTTGTGTCTGATAGGCAAGCGGTACAGGTCATATCCATCGCATTTCCGACCGGTCGATGTGCAGTTCTTACATGCCTCCGGCGCCTCGTCACATTTTATATGGCGAGCCCTACAACATCGACGGTAGTGTTATCAATATCTCAGCGGCGACGGCAGCTTGGAAACACCTACCGGCAGGTACGACAGCCTGTCCTAACCTTGGTTCCACCTCCTCTTCGTCGCTTGAGTGCTGTTGGTACCACTGGTGCCGCTGGTGTGGCCATGTATGTGACGTTCACACCGGAAATGCTCCCAGTCTGAGATATTCCCGAAGCAGCACGACTTCCGTTGAATCCGGGGGAAAGAAGACATCGTCTATCAGTAAAACCCACAGAATCGCATCGCGGAAAACGAGCTTCAGCTTACTAACCTCTAGCCTGTTGGTGGGGGGACTTTGCATTAGCGTCTTAATATCGCTGTTGATCGGATGCCGTTCTATTGGTGGCTTGCTTTCTGGCTACGGTTCAGCTCGCCTTGTCAGTGGGGGTTTCGGCCTCTTGGGTTGAATCAAACCTCCGAAGAATATATAGTCAGGGTATATTACTCGTCCAGGGGCCTCGTGAACCCTGGCAACAAGCCGGGAACCTCATGCGGTAGGTTAATTTGAGCCGTCTTGCTTTCACTTGGACAAAGGAGCACTTCGTTTGCTCAAGGCAACCAAAATACCACTTTATAAAGAGGAGTAAAGGTGTTCACTAGTGGCATTCTATCTTTCTGCATCGTCAAGGGCACCAAGGAGGATTGACAGTGCAACGTTTGCAACTACAAGTAGAAGGTCAACAAGTAAGCCATACAAGGTAATCAATCAAAATCACTCTACCAATAGTCCATCCAAGCTGACAAATTATCTCTACTTCACGAATCATGGAGATTCTGACTAAGAAATCACCTCTTCTGCGGGGAAAGTAATAAAGAACCGGTCCATGAACGCTGGCCCTCAAATTTCAACCTGCTATACAAGATCCCATTTCATCCCAGAATCCATATCGAAAATGGGCACTGCAAAAGCAACCCTCAACGGCACCCTTCTCGCTGAAACCTCGACTTGGGAGACGGTCGAAGGAAACATCTACGTATGATCCATAATAAATACCCCCAGTTAACATCGAAGCCAATTAATAATGCGTAGTTCCCCCGATCGGCCCTTAACGAGGCTCTGCTCGTCAACTCGGACCACACGACATATTGTGGATGGAAGGGTGATGCGAAATATCTTTCGATCGTTATTGGAGGTATTGTTCTCTCTGTGATCTATCTAGTTTTGAATTCACAATAGAAGAAATATACCGACACTGGTAGATGTGACGGTCCCGAATGCGGCCTGGTATTATCCAGAGACGTTTGAGGAGGCGAAACATATCAAGGATTTTGTGGCTTTTTGTAAGTTGAGATCCTCATCATTCTTTCTCTTCTTTATTCTTGTTGAACTCCGATGGTCTCGTTTCGGCTGTTGAGATGTGACAGATACCTCCAAGGTCACCGTGAGTATTGATGGGTGAGAATGAAGATGGAAATGATTCATGGGGAATATTCGAATTCTCCAAGTACTATCTTACTATATCAGCAAATTGGAGGACCATAATTGCCGAAGTCGGGCTTGATGGGCTTTATCCTTTTGTTCTAACAATATCCCTCGAACTCTAGCTCTTCGTCCCAAGAAGCTGTGTTAAACTGAGGATGGCGTTGAGTTCCGCTGGCCTCCCAGACGAAGCCTGATGGGTCATTCCATCTCTAAGCTGTGCGTAGGCATTGAAGTTTTCCCGAGTAGACCTCGATTGGTATGGTGGTGTAAGAAATATTGTGCATGAAATACAGCCATACGCAGGGGTCCATTGTTGATGCCGACTGAGGATCAACCACAAGGCATAGCGGCATTAGTCAACTCGGTCAACAATCCCGTCCAATCTGTATCTTCCAGAGCGATATCCGCACTGTTATCCAACATCTCAGACCATATATCCTCGAGTTGCCTTTCGTTCGCAACGGCTACATGACCAGGGAGGTCTTCCGGTATATCCAGCTCTATCGTACTGGACGGTGTGCGGTTAGGGTCGGAAGTAGGTGTGGGTTGTCTCAGCTGATCGAGTTCCACAGGGTTCAGATTCGGCGATGAATTGTGGTTCGACTGTCCAGTGGAAGTGGTCAGCTTGCCATGCTTCCAGTGCTTTTGTAGCACGTCCATCATAGCATTGATCCCCTCTTTGACGAGGGACGATGACAGTTGAGCGCTACTAAGCATGCGACAGGCATTGAGGACCTCCTCCTTTCGCTTCTCAGCGAGAATGTCGTCCCAGTTGAAGCACACATCCAGCAGCAAAATCACCGCAGCCATAAACACATGATGCATCACAGACCAGACCACTGAGCCTGGCGGTGTAAACTTTGGTTCGTCTTCGTCCATGATTCTTTTGATCTCTAATACCTTTCGCGCGGATTGGAGGCAGACGATATGGGAATACGAGTATGTTGGTTCCCGAGCTCCCCGGATGAAGAATTGGCGATGCAGGCGGCACAAGCGTGAAAAGTATCCCTGTTGCAGGAGGCACCTTTGCCATGCAATTGTTGGGCGACTTTTATAGAGAGAAGCAAAGCGACGCCTGGAGGTTGGATCCAGGCGGAAGAACTCCGGAATTTCCGCGAGGGCTTGATGGAATTTACGATCGAGTTCGAGAATTTTATTGTAGCTCACCTCTAGCCCATGCAGGTGTTCGTAAGATGTCGCATCAATAACCTCACGACATACAATCCCAAGCTTGAGTCGCTCGAGGGCAAATGACATGTCCGTTGGTGTCGAGCTTGGTTGCGATGATCTGTCGTATTCTTGAATTATCTCGTCGTCGAGATTCAGCGGCCGGTCTACCTTCATTTGTTCCGGGTTGATCAGATAGGTCCATTCCTGAGGGCCACTCAGGAACCCAAGAAACCTGGCAAGAACGCAATGAGTATTGATAAGAAGGTTGAGGGACGAAAGCCTACCAGTCGTAGGATGTGATGTCCCACCACAGCCGCCTCTTTACCTCTAGTTCCACCGCGTCAACCGTGGTAGCCTCCCTTTCCTCTCTGTACCGCGGTGAGTCGATCCAGTGCAGCTTTAGGTTCTTTGCTTGACTAATAATTGCTCCATGGACAAAGAGTCCACTGACGGACGGGTGGCAACTCATATTGGATGCATGGTGCATGATAACCATTGCCGCTTGCAAGCCCTCAGTTGTGGGATTCACGGGATAATGGCTTTGAATCAAAGCAGCGCCCGTTAGAAATGAGAATTCCCGACTGCAGACCTCGGCATGAACGGAAGATTCCATCGACAGCTGCAAAAACAGCGAGCTGGCAGCAATACTGAAGAAGAGGGCTATATGATTTAAAACCGGAGGCTGCCCTCTCTCAATGGCTCGGTAAATACCATCAATCTGCTCCTCAACGCGTTTCGGAAATATAATGTGGTAGAGATAATCAATATAGTTGGTATAGTATCGAAACAGGGCCATGGCCTCGTGCTTCGTAGGGAGAAACGACAGCACATTGATCGTCATAGGGTTCTCCCGGGAGGCAGTCCCGTTTCGACAGGAAATCGGCAGCAATGTTCCTAGCGACACAAGATCATCTTGGTTCCTTAGCTCATTAAGCTCATCTCTCAGGGATTTTGAGACCGCTGTTGGGACGCGATCACCCATATGTATGTTCTCTAGCCAGTCCGCGGTCATCAGCGATTCCCGGTTGCGGTACGATGGCTGAGAGGCTGGGATGGGGTATACATCCCCACTGTGTGCCTCTTGCAACGGAAGCCTATCTCTTTGGGACGATGCAGCTGTTTCGCGTCGGCCTTCGTTTTCGGACACCAGTCTCTGGGTGTCCGCCGTCGACGATGCCGTGCCATAGTTGCATGGGAGTCGCCGAGTGACGCAGCTACTGCAAGGCTGTTGCCGGTTACATTTGAGCTTTTTGCGTCTGCAGGATTCACACGATACTGGATCCTGTCGCGAGACACGTTTCTGGGGTTTCTCAACCCAGTTTGGCCCAACTTTGCGCTTCATATCGGGAGTTGTCAACAGGAAAAGCGCGTTTCAACTTTTCGGCCAACAAATGGGCGGCGGGTCACGTGCGATATAGACCCTGGTAGCAGTAACTGCTGGTAGTCGAAAAGAAAACGATTCCACGGCATGAGGTCGTTTACGTATATCTCCCTGTTGTTTGTCAGACTTCTTGAATCTTTTTATAGGTTCCCAGTAGCATTTCGAGCCCTCCGAGTCCTCTCGGAGCTTCCACGGATACTCCGCCCGGAGACACCGAAGGCATGAACACAGCAATAAAACTGCTGTATTTCTTTGTCCTTGAGATCTGCTTGAAGAGATATAAATGCCGTTTCTCCCAGCCCCGGCGGTACCGTTCACTCTGCTTCGTATACCGGGTTGTCAACTTCTTCCAGATCACCATATACACTTCCCTCGACTGAAACACTAAACGTGCTCGATCGAGCGGACTGATCTCTTGCAATGACCACCGGTAACCCAGGAAAACAGTGCCAGAAGGTTCCGAGCGAGTATACGTATGTCATCAGGGGTCTTTGGGAAAGTGGTATCGCTGACGGATCACCGCAGGCCGCGGGCATGCTTTACCATCCTGGGTTCATTTACGGGGATGTTCTGTACAGTAGGGTTCATGAACTCGTTCGGGGTCTTTCAAGAATACTATGGAAAAGAGCAACTCGCCGATAAGTCGGCATCCACCATCGCATGGCTCGGGGCAATCAGTATTTTCTGCATCTTTTTCATTTCGGTGTTCTCTGGCCAATTGCTAGATATATTCGGTCCTACGGTCAGTCATTCTTTCCGTTTGATAGAATGTATACGCTAATATGTATAATGGGACGCAGTGGATGCTCTGTGTGGGTTCGCTGGGCACCGTATTCTCCCTTATGATGACTTCGCTCTGCAAGGAATTCTATCAGTTTATCCTCGCGCAAGGGATTCTGCTTGGGATCTCTCTAGCCTTGCTAGCATGTCCCATGCTCGCCCTTGTGGGACAACACGTCAAGGTAAAGCGTGGTGCAGCGTTGGGTATCGTTCTCGGTGGCTCGTCTCTTGGAGGCGTGGTGTGGCCAATCGTCATCAATGAGTTACTACAGAAGCCAACCATTCGATTTGGATGGACAATGCGAATTGTGGCCTTGATAATGATCCCCCTCCTTTCCCTCTCCTGTATCTGTTGTCGACCACCCAAGACCAGCCCTACTCCAGCCCAGCAACCCGTGTCTGATGATGGAGAAGCAATCGCAGCGGAAGAGCCATCCTACCCATCCGTCCCCAAGACCGACCTTTCCGTTCTCACCAAGTCTAGCCTCCAAATCTCCTGTCTCGCCTTCTTCGTTATCTATTTTGGGATGTTCTCTCCATTCTTCTTCACCACCTCCTACGCCGTTGCGGAAGGATTCTCAACCGATCTGGCTTTCTATACCACCTCGATAGTGAACGGGGCCTCATTCTTCGGCCGTGTTCTTCCAGGAATTCTGGCCGACCAGTACGGAAAGTTCAACTGCTGCATCGTCTTCACTTTCCTGTCTGGCATTATCGCTCTCTGCTGGACGAAAGCCACCTCCGTGGGCGGATTGGTGATATTTTCTCTCGCATATGGGTTCACATCCGGAGTGAGTCTATTGAATGGGATGAATTTATCTCGCAGCTGACGTATCCATCTTCAAGGCCATCCTTTCCCTCCAGCAAGCTTGCGCTGCGCAGGTTGGCACGCCACCAACAATCGGCCTAACCATGGGTACGGTCATGGCAGCTACATCTTTTTCGTACGTCTATCCACCTGTCTTGAATTATTGGACACTGAAAAACTCACTTCACAAACAGAGCGATGGCTGGAATCCCTATTAGCGGTGAACTAGCAAGCGGATATGGATATTTGGCTCTTTCGATCTACTCAGGCGTCAGTCTCTTGATCGGGAGCGGTCTATTGGCGGCAGCGCGGTTTGTGCAGAGCAGGAAGCTATTGGCCGTTGTGTAGGCCCTAATGGATATTCTTACAGGTGCCATGTACTGTACCCAACTTTCTCGACTTGATATTCCACTCCTAGTTGATCATACATCATATAATGTTTGACTGACACTCTAAACAAATGAGATTCGGGTAGATTCCGCAATATTGATCACTATTGGGCATCCAAGCATGGGAAAAAAATGTAAGTAAGCGTGTCGATTGTCGAAAATTCGATTGATCTTCCACCGGAAATTCAGAATCTAGATCTTATATCTCAGTCCTCCCCCTGCTAGGAGTCCACCGTCAGCCATGACTTTCACCATCTTAAATACTTATGTTATATGTTAAGCGATCTGGCCTGCGGAACTGTTCCGATGGCCAACCGATGATTAAATTTGCCCCACAATTGAACGGTTTATCGTGATTGAATTGGAGTGCTTTCTTGAATCCAATTTCCCTTCCTTTTCTTTTCAGCCCTCGTGCACTCTCTCATTATAGATCCACGTCTTCTAGCGAGTTCCGTTTTATCTCTCATCTGCGAACGATCTTGCTGCAATTGACTTGCCGAGGCCTCCGATAACTCCAACCGGTGCCGATGGACCGCGAACAATTTAGAGCCGCCGCCCACTCTGCGGTAGATGACAGTCAGCGACTCCCCAACGTCCTCTAGCAGATATAAAGCACTGACAAGACCTAGTAATCAACTACTTCGACACTGTCCCAGACCAGCGTGTGACCCCCACCGTCAACCCCGGCTACCTCCGTCCTCTCATCCCCGAACACCCCCCCATCGAACCGGAAGAATGGTCGCAAATCCAAGCCGACGTCGACACCAAGATCAAACCCGGTCTGACACACTGGCAGCATCCGAACTTCATGGCCTTCTACCCGGCCACCGTCACCTATCCGAGCATCCTGGGTGAGATGTATTCGGCCGCGTTCAACGCCCCCGCGTTCAACTGGCTGTGCTCGCCGGCCTGCACGGAATTGGAAACCATTGTCCTCGACTGGGTGGCGCATGCGTTGAATCTCCCGGGATGTTTCCACAGTTCCTCGAAGAATCGAGGGGGCGGCGTACTCCAAGTGAGCGCGAGTGATACCATTGCCACGGTCATGGTGGCTGCGCGGGAACGTCGCGTGCGCGACCTCGCGTTGGGGGAGGGCTTGAAGGAGGGGACTCTGGAATACGAGGACCGATTGATGGATCTCCGACCCAGATTGGTTGCCATTGGGAGCAACCAGGCTCACAGTAGCACAGCGAAGGGTGCATTGATTGCCGGCACGCGGTATCGGAGTGCTCCCGCCACGTTGGAGAATAACATGGAGATGACCGGGGCAGACCTACGGGCCGTTCTAGAGCGCTGTGAAAAGGAAAACTTGACGCCGTACTACATCACGCTGAGTATGGGAACCACGAGCACGTGTGCCGTGGATCGCATCGCCGAGATCACGGCGTTGCTCCGCGAGAAGCCCTCGTGGCAGAGGATCTGGGTCCATATCGACGCAGCGTATGCCGGGTCGGCCTTGGTGGCGGACGAATTCCAACATATTGCGCAGGACTTTGCGGAGGGGGTTGATAGCTTCAACTTCAATCTGCATAAATGGCTGCTAGTCAATTTCGACGCCAGGTACCGGAGCTAGGCAGTTCTTCTTCGTTCGTTCGGTATACTAACGCTACGGGAAATGCTAGTTGTCTGTTTGTTCGCAACCGATTCGACCTCACCGACGCCCTGGATATCACGCCGGCGTACTTGCGCAACCCCTATTCCGAATCGGGACAGGTGATCGACTACCGCAACTGGAGCATCTCACTGGGTCGTCGATTCCGCGCATTGAAGATCTGGTTCGTCATGCGGAGCTACGGCGTCAACGGCTTGAAAGCCCACGTCCGCAACACCATCCGCGTCGGCGAGGCGTTCACTCGTCTCGTGCGCACTCGGTCGGATCTGTTCGAAATCATCACCCAGCCCGCCTTCGGCTTGACCGTCTTCCGAATCATGGACCCCAGAGCACAGGCTCACGCATCCTCCGTCGACGGAACCGGGATCCCCCATCCCAATGAGACGCACGATGCGCTCACGAAGGAGGTCTACGAGCTCGTCAACTCGCGCGGCGAGATCTTCATCACGTCCACCGTGGTCGCGGGGATCTATGCCATCCGCGTGGTGTGCGCCAACGAAGCGGCGGAAGAGAAGTACCTCCAGCGGGCGTTTGAGATCCTCGTCGAGACTACGGATGAGGTGCTGCGTCGGTCGAAGTAAACTCCAATCATGATACGGGGTGGATGAGGACGGATGGTTTCTAGACACATCCACTTCCAGCGTAGATGGTAGACGATTTATGTTGCTTCAATTATAGCCAGTATATAAGCGCATTCTCATGGCGTACTATGCGTACGAAATCTGTATATAATAAATAATAAATAATTAGTAGCCTACGGAATAATAATATGGACCAAGACAGGAGGAACTTGGAAGTATACCAAAACTGAGGAAGGGTTGCGCAAAAAAGAAAAAAGAAACGGCCCGAGCCGCGGATCGAACGCGGGACCTCTCGCATATATGCTTGGGTTATTTCCCTAAGCGAGAATCATACCACTAGACCACCCGGGCGTTGGATGGTAGACGGGGTGGATTTTGGCATCATGAGCAGAATGCAAGTCATCGCTTTCAACCCCACCCATCAATCAACAACTCTCATCATTCAGCCCCAACACCTGTATAAATATTCTACTAGTATCTGTGTCGGATATTTGAAATTGCAGGTACCAAGTTAGAGGGATGATAGTAAGATGGTACATAAGAAGTTACTATTTGCAACGTGCTTTGTTGTTGGGTGTCTGCAGTGATAACTTACTTGCCAAATACTGTTTGAAGTTACCACTATATATTTTAGGGCTACAAGTGAAAGTGTAGGAACTTGTTGTTAAACACTAGCATCATCCAAATATCTGGGGGAAACCATGAAAAGTTTGAATTCACCAGCAAGAAGTGAGCTGAGGTGCCAAAGATACGCCCCTGGCCATCACACACCATGGCAGTGCCTGAACTTGCTTGGAGAGTTGGACAGGGATTGAGTCGACCCAATCTACTGTGGATATACATGATTTATCCATAAAGAATTCATGAATCATTGGGTAACTGTAAAAACAAAAGGTATCTCGCAAAAAACTCGGACAGACCGTAAGCCTATAGATCAAAAAAACCCCTGAGCTTCTCGTAGACACTCTGCTATCTCCAAGTGGCCTTCTCGCTCAGCCAAGTCCAGAGGCGTATACCCATCTCCATCCTCACAGTCAGGGTCGGCACCATTATCTACAAGCACCCGAACACATTCAAAATGTCCACCCGCAGCAGCAGCATGCAATGGAGTTCGTTTCATCCTGCCGTAGCGCATAACATCAGCCTTGTACTGAAGAAGGCTTCGGATAACCAGTGTATG
Organism: Aspergillus coremiiformis; assembly: GCA_009193565.1. Lineage (NCBI taxonomy): Eukaryota > Fungi > Ascomycota > Eurotiomycetes > Eurotiales > Aspergillaceae > Aspergillus > Aspergillus coremiiformis. The sequence continues at coordinate 109,820 of ML739043.1, read as the reverse complement.
GCCGTGGGACGCCGCTTCAAATAAGGGTGTATTTCGAGTAAACCTCGCCGGAACGTTGGGATCGGCTCCCGCTTTGAGAAGCAAATGTGTCCCCCCGTGGTGACCCGCCTGGGCAGTGAAATGTAATGCTGTGACGTTCCACTCCCTATCCCTCGTGCTGGGGTCGCCTCCTTTCTCGAGAAAAATCTTTACTAATGGCATCTTGCCCTCTCTGGCTGCTTGGAGGATTCTTTTCCCATATTCCTCCCGGAGTTGGGGACTTATCGGCTCCCTGTTGGGTCGTACTGCTGGGAGAGGTGCTTTTCGAAGAGGACGAGCGAGGCCGGAAGTGCATCGGGGGGACGATAGAGCGTTCTCTCCCCACATCGGGCCAGCGCTAGAAGATGGTAGGGCAAGGCGTTGTTCCGGGGCTGGGCCTATATGAAGGGTGGTCAGAAGCATTCAAACCGGATGGATAGAAGCGCTAGCACAGGCACGTACCACGAGGCATCGCTTGTATTCCCATTGAAAGTAAAAGGTCTTTGGCGTATGCAGCGGCGGTAATCGCTGCGTATCCCTGCCATGATTTATTCTTGTGTGAATCTGCATAATCGCACACTCCCCGGATAACAAGACATGGATGAGTATCCTGAATCACTTGCGATGTTAGAATCCTGTCTCGGGGGTGATTACATGCGGTCACGACTCACCATGATACCCGCCGCTTCCATTTCGAAGCACAAGATGCCATGCCTCTCCCTAAATCGCTCGCGCGTCCTTCCGTCTTTGATGACTTGATTTCCTGACCCAATCAACCCGTAATGAATGCTAGGCTCGGTTGTTTCCCGTGGGGACCGGACTTCAACCATCGTTTGACTGCAGTGGGTACAATGCTCTCCAGGGACATGAGTATAGTCCCACCGATACAAAACATCTTTCTCGAGACCGGGGTGAGAGAAACTCCTCCGCATGTTGGATCTCCTCGAAAGTGCATCATCGACAACACTAGTCAAACTGCCGCCATCCATGATGTATTTCGTCTCCATGGTGGCAATGGCGCCCAGGAGTTCCGGTGGCGGTTTACTCAGAACCCCCGTGGCCCTCACCTCGCCGTCCGGCCCAGTCTTGCCGAAGTCGTACTGCAGGACTCCCGGGTGCCCTGGAACCGGCTTACTGACAACCACATCCCCGAGTCGGATATCGTGGGCCGCGCTGGGGACCCCGCCTCCAATTCCCACCATCAGGACGAAATATAAATTGGGGAAGGCAATCCCCATCATTTTCGTGGTCAGAGCGGCGTTGTTGGTCCCGTATACCCCGGCGGGTAGGACCGCCAGGACGATGTGATGACATCCAATTCGGCCGAAGGTGTAAGGGTTGTGGTCATGTTTGGGATCCCAAATGAAATCGGATGGCGAGCCATATATTTCATCCAGCATGACCGTCGCTGCGGCTAGTTCAGTGGATAAAGCGCAGATCCAGCCAATTTTATAGTCGGCGCGTTGGAGCGTCACGTTTCCAGAGCCTTGTGCGTTCATGGTTGATTCAGATGCAGAGACTTGTTAGAAAGGTGGCTTGGAGAAACAAGTGAGGGAGTGTGTAGACCTTGAACAACAGAGGGAAAGCGTCTCAGTTTATGTAGAGGCCATCTCTCATGGAGCTGACCGACTCGTGACTCTACTCTCGAGGTTGGGCAACAAAAAGTCTTCCTCACGCTCTCTTCCAGGCATTGAACTGTCCGCTCGCAGTCGGCAATACCCCGTATCTACTGAAAGTTGGGCAGCAAGTCCTTGGGAGCCCTCGTAAGGAAGCATCGAACTACTGAACGGGGGAACAACTGACCGATCAACTCGGTCAACTTCCGTGGGAAGTATCGGTATAAGGTTCTCAATCCCACGGAAGACTACGTGGAACGACAGAGGGGACCAGGAATGCGCGGGATTAGAGTAGATCTGCATGAATTCATGATCGTAATGTGGAGAAATTAATTCAGCGCTAGCGAGGCAATGATGCACCTGCGTCAGGGTCAAGATATTCTCAACCAAACTATATGTGGAGATTTTATGCTATGTCCAGTTTAGGATGATAATCAATTGCATTTCGTCTAATCTATAGCCCTTCCTCCCCCAGTCTCCAGCCGTAATTCCGAGTCGCACCGAATCTGCAAATCTCATCGCCGAATCAGTCGCTGTAATCCCGGGATATCAATAGATGGGATGGATAGGAACCCACAGCATTCATCATCAGGTCAATTTCTCCAATTCTATGTTCAACAGCTCAGGGAATTCCCGGATGACGTGTACAACCATTTTGCGGGCAATCCATCTCACCAGGTAGGGGGTGACCTTGTTTGCGGGGTCTAACAAGTTCAGTCTCTCGCCGCAGGTCCTGAATAAGTGGCTTTGGAGAAGGGTTTTGAGGTCATCGGACTCGGATGCGCTCTCGATCTCCGAGAAAAAATTCTTGGATATTTCGTCATGCGGTTCAGACATAGTGATCTCGTTTTGGGGGTTACGAGTGAGGATTCAAAGATGGTTTGAAGAGGCTTCGTTCAAACGACGATGGTTTGAGGATGAGTGTGATTTCCTTCGAGGTGGCCATTTTCATCCTTATATAGGCATATAGCTACACCATATGAAGGGTACACACTCAAGACTCCGTAGAACCCCTATTGCCTCATTTCTGAAATGAGCCGCCAGAAAAGCAGGAGAGCCCAATATTCGACCAGCGTAGATGGGCTCAACTTGATCATTCCTCTTAGTATCGTAGGTACATACCGGAATCAGCCAGCCGACACATTCGTTCTGCGGAGGCTGAATTCAGGTCTCATTGTGCACACAACAAAAAGTGACTAGAAGAGAATGGAAGAAATTGGAAAATAAATTCAATTAAAGAGAAATAAAAAAAAAAGGCAACAACAGCAGTGATCTCTGACCGGTTTGGGAGATTGCAAGAGAATTCGCCACAATCCTACCAACCCGAGTGTTTAGGCGTTTGGGCATCTGGAAAGATATGAATGGCGAGCGAAGTGGCTGGCTGTAGTGTATGAGGCAGAGCCTTGCGTTATGGGCAGTCCATCGATGATGGCACCAGAAATATGGCTTCAGGTAATATGCGCGTGACAGTGGGCTCTAAGTGACGTGTCTCATCGATGCAGCATCATTCAGACCCCTGCCACCTTGATATTCGATGCATTCTTGGCCAATTGTTTTCGCTGCCCCCCTGCAATTATGACCCTATTACTACCTCGGTAGTATATTAGGTACATAAACCCTTTTGCCCCTCCGGTCACAAGGCCAAACCCCACCCTAGTTGGAGATAAAACATCGTCAGCTGAAACACCATGATAGCCTCGTTCGTCGTTTGGCGCCCATTAGGGGTTGAAGATGCGGACGTTGGGCTTCTTCAAACCGTTTCAAAATATGAACTGAAAATATACGGCAGTGATATGCTGAAACTCGGATAAAAAGGCAGAGACTGACGGACTCACAGGAACCCTTACACACCACAATTCCAATGAGGCGCGTGGACAAACGGGGAACTAATCACTGGCATTCCGGATATCAGCCTGACCAATTATGACATCAGATCTGGACAGTGAGCGCGAGGAGGCCATCGATGAGATTGTCGAGGGTGTTGTCGATTGTTTTTTCTCGGAATTTAGGAAGGCTCTGTCCCACGTCAAGGTGCCGCAGACCGAAAAGGACTACCATGATTATGTGTGGCGGTTCATTGAGAAAAATCTGTCACAGCATTATCAACGAGGAGATCCGTTTGTGGAGGAGCTGGTGAAGAACGCTGCCGCCCACGCGAAGGACCTCACACAAGAATATGACTTGAAGGCGGAGGTGACGCCTAAGGTGGTCATCATGGCCTTGTATGATTTTGTTATCCTCTGTGGTACGTTCTCTCCCCTCTCCCCTTCATTCTGATACGCTCTGACCTTCGGTGGATGGCCCGTGATAGATGACAGTGGTTCCATGAAGAGGGGGGGCCGCATCCAATCTCTTCAAGATACCTGCCAATGTGTTGCAGATATTGCAGGCCTTCTTCAGCCACAAGGAATTTCTCTTCGCTTCTTGAACTACCCCGATGATCAGCACTTTGACCAGTTGGCCAGTCAAGACGATATCAAGAGCAAAATGAGCGGCGTCACGTATAAGGGATTCACTCGACTGGGGACGGTGCTCGGGAGCAAGATTACTGAGCCGTTGATCTTGAACAAGGCAAAGTTAAACCAATTCAAACGGCCGGTGATCACCATCATAATCACCGATGGCTGTGTAAGTAGTAATCCTGTTCTCTTTGGACTCGATTCTTGTTGCACACACTGAACATATTTGAACATCAGCCATCAGGTGAACCAAACGACTATTTTCAGCAGGCTATCCTGAACTGTAAGAAAGGTTTGAGCCAACTTCCTTTCGAGCCAGCGAGTGCTATATTTATCATCTCTCGGGTTGGTAATGATCCCGATGCGGAGATATTTCTGAGCGATCTCCGGATGAGTAAGGACCTAGAAGGGATGCTGTATTGTTGTAAACAACAGCTGGATCTGCAGCAGGAGGTTTTCCGGAGGGCTGGAAATGGCAATCAATATTCCTCTTTTGTAAGTGTTCCCTCTTAAGCCATTAGAAAAGGAATATTAATCTTCCCTTGTCGGCCGCAGTTGATTAAATTGTTCTCGGAAGCGCTGGAAGGCCAAGCAGACACGGACTGGTAGTCGTAGATTTTTCATCTTCGGCAGTCATTGCGATGGGGTTGCAGAGTACTATTTTGGTATCATTGCCAATGATAATACTCCGTACATCAAATGTCTTCAAGTTCTTCCTGTTATGTGCCGAAAGGATACATCTATTTCTTGTAGATTAAAGGACGCGTACGGAGTGGCTGGTGGATATTACCATATTTGTACAGTCTATTCGACTGTTTTCATGAGGTTCAAAGTAATTCATTGTATGAGATGTGTTGGTTCAAAAGTAAAGAAGGATGTTCATGGAGTGTTGTATGCATGAGATCTTGTGCATTTGGTGGTCAACTGGCATAGTTTGACACCCCACGGCCTTAGGACTAATTAGTACTAGATAAACCCCCACACCATATCCACATGGGTTAGACTCTTGATAAAGAAGAGCGGTAAGACCGTACACCAATAGAACCCCCACATATTCTGCCGGTGCAATCTTATCACCGCCGAAGAATAGGCACTTCCGATTTGCGCTGAATTCAGAAACTCCTTTGCTTCTTCCAATAATAGTACCTTGGTAGTAGGCTACATACCAGCGATGATTCCCTTTAGACAACGGTCTCGGGCAGCCTGGCACCCAGTTGGCCTTACGTCCGCGTTGCCCGACCTCAGTCTGGACAATAATGACTCTCGGATCATACCAAAATGCAAAAGCTTCATCATCCCCACGTCGAACGGCCCTCAAGAAGCACCGGTCGAAGTGGACATCAACCTACCAGGCGATTTGAAGGAACAAGTCCTTGTGTTCAAATACAAAGGGAAAATACATGCCATTGATCATGTGAGTCTATCAGAGAATGCTCAGCGACTTAGATCAGCCTGACTCGTCGCAGCAATGCCCTCATTCGTCGTTCCCGCTCTCACAGGGCAACCTCTTTGACATTGAAGACTTCGGCATCACCCTCAGCGTTGGAATCACATGTCCCAAGCATGGCTGGTCTTTCGACATCGTCTCTGGGCAGGCAGATCGTGGCAACTACAAGCTCAAGGTGTGGGAGGTGCAACTGCGTGACTCGCCGACCTCGACTGATGGCGACAAGGAGGTTTGGGTGAGGCGCAAACAACGAATCGGCTAACATGGGGACTCCATCTCATCTTATTGAAATAGATGTTCAATAATGGCAGAGAAGTGGTCCATCCCAAACTTGGATCGATTCTGGACCATCCATCGAGATTTTTCCTGCTCCCCGCAGGCTATGTGGGTGTCCTCCCTCACTATATTGCCCCCATATAGTGAAATGACACCCATATACCCTGCTGGTAAGAGTTGTTATTCATTCAACAAGGAAGCTTTGCCTACAAATCCGAGAATACTGGCTAGGTGCAACGCTGGATCCCTTTATTCGTGATGATTCTATTTGGAACTAACATAGTCCAGAAGCGTAAGGTGAAATGCAACGCATTATATCTTCAGCCCCGGAATCCAATCTTTCCACTGTCGCAACCACAATTCCATCATGGGGACATCCACGGGTCCCAGCGCACGCATGGCAGCACTGTATTTCTGTGCATTAGTCGTTTCCGCAGGAGGGCGCACCCAGCTCGCTTCAGCCATCATCTCGTAGAGGCCGAGGAGCTTTGCGGCAGGAAGGTCGCGCAAGGAGTCAGGATTAGTGTTTAATTCGGATGCGTGACGCCGGAGGCTTCGGACCCATTCAACCAGTGGTATGATCTTTGCTTCACAGGCTTGACTCACCACCTGAGCCAATGGTGCCCAGGGGCTGGTATGTGGGTTCATGATGTGATAGACCTCTGCCTTCGAAGAGGTGGCGCTGGACTCGCGTCTCCCGCGCATGATCTGGACGATACCCTCGGCGGCGGTGTTCTGAAGACGCGGCGTACATTAGTAGAAGACAACTTTACATGATGGCAGTTACTCACAATAGGCACCCAGTCTACAGGCATGAGCCCCAGACTATCTGGAACCTCACCCATGGTCTGTGACGACCGGACCAAGACAGGGAACCAGTCTCGCGGTGTCCACATGCCCGCGTGCAGATTGGACGGACCTCCAAGCTGACCGACGCGATGGATGGCAATTCTTGTCTGACCTCGTTGGGCGACGATCCCACACAGGGCCTCAGCGACGAATTTGGATTCGGCGTAGCCCTGATGAAAAACAATAGAGGAATCGTGCAGCGTTTCGGCGATGGTCTTGCTTTGGAAGGTATCCGACCGATTACTGACTGTCGCCACTGATGAGACGAAATGGAATTCCGTCGGACGAGATGTGCCCTCTACTACTTGAAGCAGCCGTCGTAGCCCTTCCAGATGGGGACCAAAGCTCGCGAGCGGTTGGTTGAAGTTCACGCTCCAAGCATTGTGCAGCACAACATTAACCCGCTCTCGCAGGAGACTGTATTCGGCTGGGGCCAAACCCAGGTTCTCCTTGTCCAGCTGAATTTGCCAGAATTGCACACGCGAGGTATCAGTGAGCCAGCCATCGGCCAGCCGCTTTTCCTTGAAGTGAGCTAACTGTCGCGCCTTTGCATCCTGAGACCGATTTAAGCAATATATCTGCCCGACGGTCGGATCGCGTAACAGCTCATGTAAGAGATAACTGCCTAGCTCGCCGGTCGATCCCGTCAGAACCACCGTCAGGCCGCCATAACCAAGGCCTTGTGTCTGCTGCCAGATGGCATGAGTCAACCGATGCTCCCGGGGCCATCCTGAGTTCGATGTGTCACGGTCATTCGCGTCCGGACCGTGGATCTGTTGGAACAGGGCGTCGGCGAGGTGCCGGACCGTTGCCTTCTCGTAGACTTCAGCGCTACTCCAAAGGACGTGCGGCTGGGACGGGTGCATGCTGCGTGCAGCATCCTGCAGCACCTGAGCCAGCCGAGCCACTTGCAGGGAATCCATCCCCAGCGTGACAATATCGTCGTCGGGGCTGACAATACTTTGGCCCAGGATCTGCGCAACAACAACCTGGACCCATTGTTGGATCTCCCCTGCACTCGACTCTCGAGGCTTCTCTAACTGCGTGATGGGCTTCGTGGTGTTAGCCTCGGGAGCATAAAGGCGGTCAAGAACGGGTTGATAGAGTTGACTCGTTTCGCGGCGGCGTACCGAGCCCTTCGGTGTGAGGGCAAATGGTCGATTTCGAGACGCAAACGCGATATGGGTGGGATGGATCTGCCCGTGAGCTGGTAGGAGGGCATTCGCCTGGTCCACGAGAGGCGCCACGTCCTTCTGCAGCCATTCCAACGTCCATGTGGGGGGTAGTTCATTCCACTCCGGTTCCACCAGCAGGGCCGCCTGGAAGCGATCCTGGCCAAAGATGGCAGCGCGGTGGACCCGGGGATGGGTTTCAAGTAACCGCTCGGCGTCGATGGGGTTAAACTTCTCGCCGTTACTGAGGACGATCACATCATCTTTCCTCCCTTTCGAGCGCCACAGGTTGGGCTTGACGGGATGGGGTTCGAAGAGATCACCGGTATGGTATACCGTGAGATGCGGATGTGTGTGGAAGATTCCGTGGTAGCGACGAGAGGCTGGACGGGGAATAACCAGTTCCCATAGTCCATCGTTGATTTCCTCCATGCGATGCTCGAAGGCCGGGTTCCATTCAAAATATTCCCAGTCGGCCGGATCTTGGCAGAGTAGCGTTGGCGTGTAGCCAGTCTCGCTGCTGCCCATCAAGGTCTGCAATCGTAGCAAAGATGATACGACGTCTCCCGTGGCCGATGACAGCGGTGCACCACCATAGTTTAGTCCAGAAAGGCGTGCCAGTGCCTGCCGCCCCTTGTCAGATTTCTGGAGAACCTCCAACATATATGGAATAAACATCCCCCATCGAGGGGGATTGTTTGTGGCCATGATTGCGACAAAAAGGTCCGGGGTCATTGGCCGGTCTGGTGCCAGCAGAAACGGGGTCTGGAAGAAGATACACTCGGACATACACACCAGGCCCACAAAATGGAACAGGGGACCATACATCATCCGCATTTGACCACGGTAACGCAGAAACATCTGAGCTGTTTCACGGCCCGTAGGCACGGGAAGCGTTTGCATCTGGTCCATCGTGGCTAGATATCCATGAGTCAAAAACACTGGCTTGGGAAGGCCTGTGGTTCCCGAACTGTGGATGATGATGGCTGTACGGTCTTCAATGTCGGTAAAGTGCTCACGGTGGGGATAAGGTGTGACCGTGGAGGGTGCAAAGATGTCCCACATGCCTTCTATGCGCCATCGTTCAATGCCGAGGTCGGGGCATTTGGCTTCGATTTGATCCAGTGTATCTTGTAAACTCCGCCGTTCGCTGCCGTCAACAAGCACAGAACAGTGCGTGGCAGATAAGAGATGGCGGAAGCCCGACAGGGAGTTCCGCGTTGAGAGGAGCAGCGCCTATAGTTTCAATCAGAGACACAACGTCCCAGACAGAGGAAAGCATGTGAAATGGATAACCGGAGTTATCCCTTACCGCATGTCCTGTTTTTATGCAAGCCAGAATAAAGACCAAATATCGCAGGTCATTCGTTCCAATATAAGCAAGAACCTGCTGCTTCTTGCCCGGTAGCTTTTGGTCAATCCACCACGCCACCCGGTCTACCGCATCGGCCAGCTGCTTAAACGAAATAGGATGCCATTCACAGTTGGCATCGTGGGAGATGGGATGAAGACAGTACAGCGACTCTGGTTGCTGTTGCGCCTGCTGATCCACCACTTCGGTAAGAAGGCGACCAGATGTCTCGAGCGATCCCATGATGCCGTAATATTGAACCTTCGTCGTTGGGGGTCATGAGTTGCCGTGCAAACTAAAACGGGGGGCATTCGAGCGATTTATATAGCTGACTTTCCTCGCTCCGCCAGGGGAAAAGACCAAGACGTATCACAATAGCTAGTGCCCCAATTGGGATCTTTTTCTTGTTTTCCGATCCTGATTTATCACCTGGTCTTTGATGGCCCCCTGGGGCCCTTGGAATGGCTCTTGGCTCGGGCTACCAGGAGGAAATGGCAAAAGTGGATTCCCGCCATGATTCCAGCATTGGTTTCGGAGCATATTGCAGTAAGGGGGGAAAGGAATGGAGGGTCAATATCGGTTTCCACGTCCGGCACCTCTTCGGAAGGGCCGCGTGACTTGGGTATGCCATCAGATTCCGAATACCAAGAACATATGCCCGCCTTGGGGTGGGTCCTGGTCCTGGTGAATTCTCTAGCCTTCGGATCAAGGTTGATTGAGGGCCGGATTCTGTGCCCCTGCCGGGGTTGTACATGCGAATCTAATCTAAATCTAGAGTTGAAAGGCCCTGGATTCTGTGTCGATTCTTTGCTAGGATAAATCCTAGCAAAGAATGAGCTTAATTTTCTCTATCTTCAATTTCACCAGATTTTGTATAGGGTCTCGGGGTAAGGGAGGACGTTGCAAATCACCAAAAGTACAGGTTTAGGGGTCGCACACTAGTGTTATTCACTCGGTCCTACTGATTCCTAGTAATGATCGTGCACTCAATGCTCACTGGAAAACCTGTATGATAGAAACTATTCAAAACCCTACTGGCCTAGGCATTCTCACAGCACTGCCAATTCGCTCTGCGCCACCATCCACTCCATGGCAGACAGAATTAGCTTTACTTCCTGCTCGGAGCGCGGCAAATCATGTCCACCCGAGTGGGTAATCGATCTTCGATTTTTAGGGTCACAGAAAGATTCCACGAGCGACCCAGTTTCCTCCAACCCGGGGATATCGGCCTTCCCACGGATGTGGAGAGTAGGAATACGGAGGCGTGTTGGACACATGGCGGGATCCAGGATACACGGGATGTCCGAGAGCGGTCGGTCTAGAAAAAAGACCGGCGGATTGCCGGTGATGAACTGTGTCGTCTTGACTATCTTGACAAGGCTAGTAGCCTGGGTCCGAACGGGCTCCGGAAGCTGTGTGATCTCGTCATCCTGTCCAGAGCGCAGCAGTTTCTGTTGCATGAGCGAAAGGGAGCCGAACATGGACTGGCAGTACGCCAGGTCCGAGCTGAAGGGCATCGTGCAGGAGCAAAAGATAGCGAATCGGAAGGGCATTGGCTCGCCCGGATGGGTAATCCCATGTTCTAGCAGATAGGAAGTCACGATGGCGGCGCCCTGGCTGAATCCGAGCACGCCGTCGAATGGGCCATATTCATCAATGGCATCGTCCACCACAGCATGGGCGGCGTCCACGGTGTCGGCGGCCCACGACTCCGTCCAGCATCGGTAGGGTCCGGGCAATCTTCCTGCGATATCTACCGGCACGTTCAAGGTAGGGTTAGTGGTGACCCGTTTTGCCCATTGTGCAGGACAGACTCACCGGGAGCCGGCTGGCAATCAACTTCGCCGGAGAGAAAATGAAAATCCCAGGTGGGGTCGGCATGCCGCATCAGCTCTGACAGTTGATATCGTAGGATATCGGGGCCGGTGCCGTAGCCGTGAAGGCAGAGGATCTTCATTGTGCCGTGGTAGGGTTGCTCTATGTCAAACTAGCTGAGTGTCGGATCGAGAAAGGAATCCCAAGACCACGGGCGAGGTTTGTTCCCATATTCAATCTATGGGCAAGTGTATTTATCCAAAGAGCTCCAATCCAGGACCACTTTGTACTGATGACGCCACCCTTGCTTCCAGTGAATTGGGTGAAAACTTGCATTCGAACGTCCCACTATTCCTGGCTGAACGTTTAGAACGAAAGTACTGTACAAGCCTTGGAGATGAGCGGCCTGAATACTTGGATACACGACTCGGAAAGGGTTCCCAGTTAGCAAGAGACCGACTCGCATAACAGGATACTCATCGGGATATACCTCCCCCTTGCATCCTTTCCGGCAGCGAGATATGCCGGAAAACCGGTTTGGATATCGCATTCTTGACAGGAATAACTTGATTATCGAAATGATGCTGAAAGTCCCTTATCTACAGTTACGTGGAGCATTGGATGAAGCGTTTCAGAATGGAATTCTAGCCCTGCTGATCCGGTCCAGACGGGACATTGGATCTATGAAGTTGATTGAGTACAGACTCAGGAAATGACTCTGGACTATTTCGGGGTGGCGTCTTCCCTGCAGAAGGTCCCTCGCTTACTCGGTCTCTTCTACTTGATAGACCAGCTTTGAGGCTCGTACCTTGCCTTGTCGCAGCAACTGTAAGCCTTCGGGGATGCCGGCAAGACCACCGGCCTTCACGTGGAACGGATGAGGCACAATGCAGCGGTCCTGGAGCAAGCCCTCAACGGTCTTGCTCCATGCGATGCCGAATTCAACGTTTCCCGAATCCGCTTGGAACTCTTTCCCTCCCATCTCGTAAGTCTCGCCAACCATGCCGTACGCCATGGAGACATGCGTGTCCACGTCTGCGCGGGGACAGCGGACATCCAACAACGCATTGTAACAACCACCCGCGGAAGAGATCGCAGCCGCGCAGATCGCGGCCGACTGAGGTGTGGAGATAGTATCCAGCACCAGTTCCAAGGCATCATCGGTGTCCTCGCGTATCCGCTGACCCACTTGCGCGTCATGATAGTCGAAGACGCTCTCCGCGCCCAACTTGTACATGAACGCGCGGTTGGCCTCCGAGCAAGTCGTGACTACTCGCAGACCGGACAGCTTCGCGAATTGGATTGCCAGGGAGCCTGTCGCCGTGGCACCTCCATAGATCAGAATACTAGTGGTCTCCTCTGGGTCCCCCCCTTCAGGACTTTTGTCACCCGGTCTAGAAAGGTCCAGAGATTGATAAAGATTTTGCCCCACAGTAGTCATTCCGACGCCCAGACAGGCCGCCTCGTCGAAGCTCATGAAGTCAGGCACATGGATCTGTAGATCCCCCTTGGCCATCACATACTCGGCGAACGCTCCCCCCATTGGACGCCGTGGATTGCAGCCATGCACAAAGCCGGCAACCCGGTCTCCCTTCTTCCACGGCTTTTGGACTTTGGCCCCGACGGCTTCCACGACGCCGGCATAATCGCAGCCGACGATCGTCCCAGTGCAAGGCTCGGCGTCCACATGTCTCCAATCCGTAGGGTTCAAAGCAACTGTGCCTTTCAGATTAACGCTGAATGATCTGCAGTGCAGTTAGATCGGGTGTCAGCCTACCTGCCTTGGTCTTGACCAAAATGTAATCGTCAGGTAGATCAAGCACTGGGACGTTAGCCAGAATGAGCTGGCCCCGGTCCTGAACCATGATGGCGCGCTGAGTGGTCATGGCGATAAATCTGAGTCGTTGAATGAAGATTGAGAGTGATTTGTGTGCAGTAACAAGTTCTCAATTGTCAAAATTTCCAATCTCAATCGATCCGTGAGGCGGTTAAATCTTCCCAAGAAGAATGTGACGATGACCGGTTCAACAGCAACAACACCAACAACAGCGCAATGCGTAAGGGAGTATGTAAACTTGATCCTTTCATTCTGTCTCATGGATACGAGGTCAGGAGCTCCCTGAGAAATGCTAAGAATTGATATCGAGAGTGGAGACGATAGCGTTCAGACGGGCAAGGGAACCCGATGAGCATTCCCACCATGATTACGTCCATCATTTCCTTGGCTTGACTTGGTTTTATTCAATCCGGTCGTGAATCTGACGTGTAAACCTGGATCACAATGTAAGGCACCGTCTGTCCGCCATTCATCTGGTATAACGATATCGAAGAAGTGCGAGCTACCATCCCGAGCCTTCAAAGCAGTGATCCATTAAGTATATATATCTATATCAAGTCAAAGACCAACAAAGAGACAAGCCAGGTTCATCTCAAAGTCTACTCGAAACTACCACAAACCCTTAAAAGCACCTGAAAATGCCGGGACGAACAGTGATACCCGATGATCCGTCTGCAGTCCCTGAGCCAATCGCGGTGATTGGTATGGGCTGCCGTTTCTCAGGCGAGGCCTCATCTGTCGAAGGATTTTGGAATATGCTGAGTCTCGGCCGAACTGGTCATGGGCGTGTTCCCTCCACTCGATATGAGGCCTCGGCGTGGCACCATCCCAGCCACGAACGCAAGGGAGCAGTATGTCTTGCGGCACGATGGGACCACCAATTCCAGAAGCTAATCTTGCTCTGACAGATCAATCATGACAGCGGTTTCTTTATCAATCAGGACCCAGCGCGTTTTGATGCGCCGTTCTTCGCCATCACTGCCAAAGAAGCAGCGGGAATGGACCCCGTCCAACGCCTGCTGCTGGAAGTGGCATATGAAGCCTTCGAGAATGGTAAGAATCTCCATATATTCGTAGCAACAACGGTCCACTGATAATATCTCTAGGCGGCGTGCCTATGGAGACGCTGCCAGGCAGTCCGGTCGGTGTCTACAGTGGCTGTATGACCAACGACTATGAGTTGCTGTCGACCAGAGATATCTATGACATGCCACACAACTCGGCCACGGGCAATGGACGGACTATGCTGGCCAACCGTCTGTCGTGGTTCTTCGATCTGCGCGGTCCGAGTATCATGATGGACACGGCATGCTCCTCCAGTCTGACAGCGCTGCATCTTGCCACTCAGGCGTTGCGGGCTGGGGAGTGTAACATGGTTCGTGGATTGGCTGATCCCACCCTGTTTCAGTCAGAAGAGATTGCTGACGGAATATTCCTATAGGCGCTTGTCACCGGGGCAAGTCTGATATTGCACCCGAACTTCACCCAACGCCTTTCGTATATGCATATGTTAAGCGCGGATGGTATTAGCCATTCCTTCGACAGCAAGGCGAATGGATACGGTCGTGGTGAGGGGATTGGTGCTGTCTTGCTCAAGCCCCTGTCCAAGGCCTTGTCCGATGGCGATGTGATTCGAGCAGTCGTCCGCTCCACAGGAAGCAATCAGGATGGTCGCACCCCAGGTATTACAGTCCCGAACGCTGGTGCCCAGGCCGACCTCATTCGCGCTACCTATCGCCACGCTCAGCTGTCGATGAGGGATACTGCGTACTTCGAAGCTCACGGGACTGGGACGGAGATTGGTGTATGTCATAACCGTTATTGGACCCGGACAAAGTGACTAACGTGCTCGCAATCTAGGATCCTACCGAGCTGGCCGCCATCGGGCAGAGCTTTGGAGCCGAGCGAACTGCCAACGACGAACCCGTGTACGTCGGCTCTGTGAAGAGTAATGTCGGGCACACGGAGGGTGCCGCGGGTGTAGCGAGTCTGATCAAAGTAATACTGTGTTTGGAGAAGGGCATGTTAGTCCCCAACGCCGGCTTCTCGCAGTTGAACCCCAAGATCCGGCTGGATGAATGGGGGTTGCGTTTGAGCAACACCGCCATGCCTTGGCCACTTCATCTGCCGCAGCGCGCCAGTATCAATTCATTCGGTTTCGGTGGTTCCAATGCACATGCCATCATCGAAAGCGCGGCTCAGTATTTGGGTCCCTCCGACCTACCGGCCATATCATCCGCCGGACGCATCCCCCAGATCGTTGTGTTTTCTACTCACGACAAAGCGGGCATTGACCGAACCGCCGAGAAATGGAAGATATATCTAGAATCCCAGATCGCTAAGCAAAACAACATCCCTCTGTCGGACATTGCATTCACCCTGCACAGCCGTCGGTCCCAACTAGCCTTCCGCAGTTTTGCCGTGGTCGATTCCATGGAGCAACTGCGCGACACGATGGCTGAAGGGTTGCCCAGCTTCCCACGGGCCAACCGAAAGAATCAGACCAACCTGGTCTTCGTCTGCACGGGTCAGGGCGCCCAATGGGCCCAGATGGGCGTGGAGTTGTTGGCCAACCCGGTTTTTGCGCAGAGTGTGGCCCGCAGTCAGCAAATCCTCCAGTCTCTCGGCTGTTCATGGGACCTGGGCGAGGAGATGCACGCCACTGGACCGAACAGTCGCATGAATCAACCGGATCGAAGTCAACCCATCTGCTGTGTCTTGCAGATTGCTTTGGTCGACATGCTGGCCAGCTGGGGGGTGCATCCCAAGGCAGTGGTTGGTCATTCCAGTGGTGAAGTTGGTAGGTTTTCCCCAAACTGTCCTTCTGTTACCCCAGGCAAGAACTGCTCTAATCTACTCCTTAGGTGCTGCATATGCGGCCGGCTATTTGACCCAGGAGGATGCCATCCGTGTTACGTACTTCCGCGGAGTGTTCTCTCAACAGATCGCTCAGAGTGGGCGACAAGGTGGCATGTTGGCGGCTGGTATCTCAGCCGCAGACGGGCAGGTTTACCTCAAGGCTCTTCCACCTAATTCGGTGGTCATAGCCTGTGTCAACAGCCCAGCTAGCGTCACGTTTTCTGGGGATGCGGATCAGATCGCCCAGTTAGAGAAAAGCTTACAAGCAGACGGCCATTTTGCTCGCCGGTTGCGAGTTGACACAGCGTACCACTCGCCGCATATGCAGGACTTGGCCAAGGACTACGGCGAGGCGATCCAGTCGATCAAGCCCGAGAACCGCCACGGGGGGTCAATTCCCATGTTTTCATCAGTTACCAAACAACGTGTGCATCCGGATGACCTGGGCGCTGCATACTGGGTACGCAACATGGTCAGTCCGGTTGAGTTCGAAGCTGCAGTCACGGCAGTAGCCACGATGACCGAGACGGGGAAAGGACGACGTCGGGCAGTGCCGGTCAAGTGGGGTGCGTTCCTTGAAATCGGGCCTCATGATGCGCTGAAAGGGCCTTTTACTCAAACGCTGAAGGAGGTCAACGACAGCCTCTTGTCCGTGCCGTACAAGGCCCCGGTGCTGCGCAAGCAGAACGCGCTCCAGACGGCACTGCATGTCGCAGGGACTCTCTGGAGTACAGGTTATGCCATTGACCTGGATGTCGTTAATGGAAGTCTTTTACATGGCACGCAACCACAGATGACCAGGGACCTTCCCTCCTATGCGTGGAATCATCAATCGGCCTTCTGGCATGAACCGTTGGAATCAGCCCGGTTGCGGCAGCGCAAGGAGCCACGCCATGATCTGCTCGGCGTAAGTTTGGACTACCAGAATGATCTTGAGCCGCGATGGCGGAACTTCCTCCGCGTATCGGAACTGCCATGGATTGCAGATCATGTTGTCGCCGGCTCGATCATCTTTCCGGCGGCTGGCATGGTCGGCATGGTCGCTGAGGCTGCGCGCCAGCTGGCGGACCCAACACAGCCCCTGAAGGGCATCGAATTCCACGACCTGCAGTTTTTGAGAGGAGTAGTGATCCCGTCCGACGAACGGGGTCTGGAAACGGGACTGCATGTGGTGCCGCATCGCGGTGTGCCCGGGTGGTATGAATTCGGTCTCTTCTCACTGCCCGAGAACTCGCCCTGGATCCAGCATGCCAAAGGCGCCTTTGTCCTGGAGTACGAGACCGCAGCCAATGTCCATTCCGGAGACCATTGGGACCGCACTGTCGAACGCGTGCGGCAGACGCAGTCTGCTGCCGTGGACGCGGAGATTGAGACCGTATACGACTGGCTGTCGCAGACGGGAGGCGTTACTCTTGGACCGACATTCCGGTCCATGGCAGGCGTTTCGTTTTGCTCGGATCCGCCGCGCCTTCACGTCTCAGCCGTGGTTCCTGATACAAAGCAAACGATGCCGTACGAGCGCGAATCGTCCTGCTTCATCCACCCTACTTCCCTCGATGCCCTCTTCCAAGCCGTCGTTCTCTCCTGTTCCGACGCGCTATCGAATCAGAATGCGAGCATCCCCGTCGGGGTTGACCGGCTCTACCTTCCCACCAACCTTTCCTTGCAGGCCGGGGACCAGTTTTCCGTCCATATTGAAACGCGGTGGGAAAACGGCGAGTCGCGGTCCGAGGCGATCGCCTCGGACTTGTCCTGGCAGCAGCCCATGGTGATGCTTCAAGGGGTCCGCCTCGGTAAGGTCCCAATGCCCTCAACCGCAGCTGCGGCCGGCGCGGAGAGTGGCCAGAGTCATTACTCGCGCTTCGTCTGGGCCGAGCATATTGACTCCTCCTCTGGCTCCAAGGCCGCTCCGACTCATTGCCACAGTCTGCTGCAGCACTGGGTCGAACGCGTATGCCACACCCATGGGGATGCGACAGCCCTCGTGCTCGCCGCACACGACCGCACCACCGACGTAGTGGAAGCGCTGCAGGCCGTTGCGCCCCAGCAAGGTCAGCGACCTTGTCTACAAGAGCTCACGTTCGTTCTCTCTGGGCCCACGACTGATCCAGCGAGCAGCCCGCTGGGCGCCGTCGAGCAGGCGTTGCCCGGATGCCAGGGGCAGCTCGTCGCATCGCTGGACAAGCTGGACGCGTCCCTGCTGAGCGAGGACCCCTACGACGTGGTCATTGTCGACGACCCGGACGCATTGAATAGCGATAATATGCAAAGCCTCTTGGACATGCTCCTTTCCGTCACGAGGCCGGATGCATGGATTGCCCTCCGCGCACTCTCCGCAGATCTAGATACCACCATCGACCGGATCAAGCAACACGCAGGCTGGGAAGCACGAGGCACCCTTGACCATGACGACTTCGTCCTCGCCCGCAGACTTACCGCGCCTGCTTCGCTAGACCCTGTTATTTACGCACTCACCACCGAGCCGGCTGATCTTTCCCACCCTCTCTTGCACGAGCTGGGTGGGATCGTTGCTGACCTGGGATCCCAGTTAACGCCAGTCGGTCTCGATCGGGTAGCGGATCTCGAGGGTAAAATGGTCATCTCCTTGCTCGAGTTGTACCGGCCCTGGGTTGCCAACTGGACCGCAGCAGGGATAGACGAATTTCGGACTCTTATGCGCGCCAAATATGTCCTCTGGGTGTCGCAGCACGCGGACGAGGATGATTTCGTCTGCGCAGGCTCGGGTGCCACCACCGGGCTCTTGCGGACGCTGCGCAATGAAAATACGGATGTGACCTTACCCCAGATCCAGTTCAACAGCATGGACTTGAAGAACAGCGCTGGCCTGGCTCGCAGCATTGCGCAAGTCATACAGCTGACGCTGCAGCCCAGCTCGCGGCCCCTCGATTGGGAATTTTACCTGAAGGATGGTGGTCTCCATGTGCCACGCGCTATAGCTTCCGAGCCCGTCGATGAGGCCATGAATACCCTCCTGCATGGCCCGCGGGCCGTGTTGGGTGACTTAGCTCATGACTCACGGCCTCTGCGGCTGCAGATGGATTCAAAGGACCTCGATCAGTCCGAGTGGGGGCCAGATGAGTCCCTCCAGGCGACCCTGCCGGCCGATCAGGTCGAAGTGCAGCTGCAGATGGTGTCTGTCTCCCCGCGAGACGGCAAGGCGAATGTCGCTCCGGAGGCGCGTATCTCGGGCGTGGAAGCTACCGGCACCGTGCATCGAGTCGGGTCGACCGTCGGATACCCGCTCGCTGTGGGCGACCAAGTCGTGCTGGCGATGGCCGGGGACGCATTGGCCGATGGGATAGCCACCCGAGTGCGTGTCCCCAGAAAGGCCATCATGAAAATGCCGCCGCATCTGACTGACATCCAATCTGTCTCAATGCCGATCGCATATGCCGCTGCATACACGAGCCTCTCCCACGCTGGTCTGATCTCCCCTGTGCTTTCCTCGTCCGTTCTCGTCGTCGGTTCCCCTAGTCAAACCCTCCAGGCCATTATCAACTGTGCCTTGGCTGCCAGCCTCGCGGTGTACGTGGCGGTCGACGGCGAGGATGCCGCCGACAGCTTGCGCTCACAGTACCCCAATCTCACAGAACACATCATGGTCATCCATCGCGACCTGGAGCACACCATCTCCCGCCTGACCGGGCGCCAGGGCGTCGACATCAGTGTTTGTTGCCTCGGGGGCTCCGTGGGCCGATTGGCCGCACGCTGTCTGGCTCCCGGCGGTCGCCTCGTAGACCTGAGCGAAGAAATCAACCTCGCCGCGCTGCCGCACTCCTTCATGGACCGTGGGTGCACATTTACCGCGATCCGACTATCGCGCATGCTTCGCGACACGCCTGATCAGATCAAAACCCTCTTCCACCGGGCCGTCGATCTCCTCACCCGCCATGGGGGATCTTCCAACGTGCATCCATACACGGTCTTCCCGGTCTCTCGTCTGACGGATGCCTTTTCCCACGCCCGCGACACGGGCACGCGAGTGATCCTCGATCTGCAAGCGCCAGGCAAGGTGCCCATTGTGCCTCCGCTTCCAGAACGAGTCTCCCTGCCCGCAACGCATACCTATCTCCTAGTCGGCGGTCTCGGAACCCTCGGACTCGCGCTGGCAGAGACGCTCACCGACTGCGGAGCCCGCCATCTCGTCTTCGTCAGCCGCTCCGGGGCCATGCAAGAAGCCCAACAAGCAGCGCTGGCACGACTCCAGGACCGAGGCGTCCGCTGCGACGTGGTGCGCTGCGACGTAGCCGTCGCCGACGATCTGCGCCGCGTCGCACGCGAGCAAAACTGGCAAATCCGAGGCGTTCTGCAATGCGCAACCGTCCTCCAGGTACGTGAAAAGCAAACTTCAACCCCCATATCAAACACCCACTAACCACTCCCCCAGGACGCCATGTTCGACAAGATGACCTTCGCCGAATGGAAGAAATCCACGACACCCAAGATCCAAGGCACGCACAACCTACACCGTCTCCTCTCCAGCTCCCCCCTAGACTTCTTCATCACCCTATCCTCCGTCGCCAGCGTAATCGGCAACATGGGCCAAGCCAACTACTCAGCGGGCAACAGCTTCATGGACGCCCTAATGGTCTGGCGACGCCGCCACAACCTCCCCGGCCACAGCATCAACATCGGCCTAGTCCCGGACTCCAGCGGCGTCAGCGACATCGCCGAAACCCCCGAACAACGCCGCCAACGCTACAGCCACCTCGACGGCACAGAAATAACCACCCACGAGCTCCAAACCCTCCTCCACCTCATCCTTCAAAACCCAACCGCCGTCCCTCCCCAAACAAACGCCGGCATGCGCGACTCCCTCCCCCGCAACGGCGCCGCAACCTGGCAATTCGACCGCAAATTCGACCACCGCATCCAATTCCTCTCCGAGCACAGCTCAGGCTCAATCCCAACAAGCACCCTGCTCAAGAAAACCAGTTCGATCGACGAAGCCCTCCCGCTCATCAACCACGCCCTGCAGGAATACCTAGCCAGCGCGATGGCGGCATCCGTCGATTCCATCGATCTCGAATTACCGTTATTCGCCTTAGGAGGTTGGTTGTCAATCCCCCAGCTACCTGAAATCACTAACCATCTCTCCAGTGGACTCGCTCAAGGCCGCCGAGGTGCGCAACTGGGTCAGTCGCGAGCTGGGGGCCGAGTTGTCCTCGTTCGAGTTCTTGGGATCGCAGCCGGTCAGGATTCTGGCGGAGAAGATTGCGGCGGCTAGTTGTTTTGTTTCGGCGTAGTCGTTGGATATGGTATTAGTTAGATGCTTGGAGTGATAGATGGAATTCATTGACTATTACATCCTTGGTTTTATGTTGAATTGGGTGTTTTTCTTTAGTTATTCGCATTAGGGTTGATCAGCTCGGAATCACTCTACTATGCTGTGCTACGCAACTATTGATACGGTTAGGCATGCTCATTTCCGAGTCGTACATTCTTATGGTAGGAGTTTACTTTCTCTCGGTCGGTTTCCAAGAGCGCGAGAACATCCTGCATCCATGGCATCATGACTCCATAGTGCAGACGCACCTCGTACAGCCAAAGAATGAACCCTTGGCGTTGAGAATGGGATTGGACGAGAAATGGCCCGATGCACAAGACCAATAGGATTGTATTCATTTATTCATTCATGATAATTCCAGCTAGCGAGATAAGGTCTTTCTTTGTTCCCCAGTCGGTCGTAACTTCGCTCAATACGAGCGCTCAGCCGCTTTTAACTGGTAGAATGGCAGACAAAAGACCCGCCACGGCTCGTGGTTTACTTTCTTACGAGAGACTTGTTCTTTGTCTCGGGTTTACTGAGAATGACGCTTTGGGTGGCGCGCTGGGGCAATACGGAGTACAGTAATACGAATCAGTGAATTTCCTATATCCAAGATCAGGATCCTATGGGTGTAGAGGACACGGGAACCATGTCGCTGTTCTAGTCCGCAGACGGTGACTGGCACATCACTCCAGGGGCATCGCAGGGTCGTCTCGGGGTGTCCGTCGCCGGATTCCCACCAAGCGACCCAATTCTGTCCAGAACCCAACGGGTGGAGTGGTGATGGAACTCTCGTAGGCGTCGATCGCCGGCCGCTCCCAGACCAGGTCAACCTCATGGGGTCGGACATAATGAGTGCGCTTCATGACCTTCCAGAAGATAAACAGACACGGTGCCAGCAGCTGCATCGTATAATTGGTAAAGAAAGTAGCAACACTCCATGGGGTAAAGGAGCTATATCCGTAGAAAATCAGAACGAGACTATGGGTCACCACGCCGATATAAGCCCCATACGGCTGGAAGTATCCATAGTAGGGCCTCGTTCTGCGGTCCACACCTTGCGCCTGACACGCCTTGTAATAATGAATGAATGTAATGGACATGATCAGGAAGTTAATGAGACCACCGCCGGTGATAATATTGACGAGCCAGGTGATGGCCTGCGCCGAACCACTCCCAACTTGCAGGAAGGACAGTAAGGGGAAAAGCATCACAAAGCAGAAGCAATAGACGGGCACGCCCTGTTTATTGCAGTAGCGGAAGAAACGAGGCGCGCGACCCTCCAGGGCCAGGCTGTAGAGGGATCGCGTCGCGCAATAGGTATACGTGTTGCCGGCGGAAAAGATCGAGGTGAAGATCAAGACGTTCACGATATGTGGCAGCACGTCAACGCCGAGGTTCTTCATCGCCATCACGTACGGCGAGGCTGCGGCCGTGCCGCTGCCACTGCCCTTACCAAAGTACAAGTCGACCAGCACGGGGTCATTGTAGGCGACCACAATCCCCACCGCGAGCGCACCCACAATGAAGAAGATGCAGAATCGATAGTAAACGGTTTGAAAGGCCGACTTGATATACACGCTCGGGCGCTTCGCCTCAGCGGCCACCATCGAGATATATTCGGGACCGACCACGGTAAAACAAGCGCTCCAGAGAGCGGCCAGAAAACCTTCGAATTGTCCCAGACTGCCGGTGGTATGGAACTCAGCGAATGCCCCCGGATTGTTCCAGTAGCGAAAACCGTACGCGTCGCCCTGGGGGTTACCACCGACCATGGTCACAAAGGTAAAGGCGAAGAGGATAAAGATGAGAATGAGTTTCCCTCCGGAAAGCCAGAATTCCGCCTCTCCATAAAATCGGACGGCAAGGATGTTGAGCGAGCTGGAGACATATATATTCAGTTAGTAGATCATTCGCAGTAGGGCAGCCAGTCTACGAGGGCCGTGAATATAAAGACCGCGTCCAGGGCGCAGGAAGTCGTTCTTACGCATAGCAAACAATCACAGCGGCACAGATGCCTGCTGTGGGACCAGGATTGGTGACCTCGCTATTCCAAAAGGACATGACCATGCCGAGTGCCGTAATCTCGAATGGAATCAGGAACGCTTCGTAGAGGAAAAAATTCCAACCGGCAACGAAACCAAGGGCATCGTCCACCCAGTAACCAGCGAGACGGATAAAGCCGCCCGATACAGGCATATATGTATTCATTTCCGCGATCGAGTTGTTCACGAGGGCGAGGACGCAGGAGTACAGGGTATAAGCAATCAACAGACTACCGGGGCCACCCTTGGCGAGGCCACCACCGATACTGATGAACAGAGCTGTGCCGATAGAGCCACCGGCGGCAATAAGTTGGATCTGACGGTTATTGAGCCTGCGCTGGAGGCCCCCCATACTCTCACCAATGTGAACGCTTCCGCCCTCTGCAGAGGTGGTGCGTGCAATTTTTGCGTCTTTCTCGTTTCGTTCCATCTTGGCTACCTTGGAATGACAACGAAGTGTTTGATGCGAATCAGAGCGCGGAAGGTGCAATGCAAGAGGTTTTCAAACTATTCGGGACCAATCCCGTCCAATTAACCTGACGATGAGAGACTCCTGGCAACAAGGGAGCCAAAAAAGGAAGGATAGACAGTCGAGTGAAAGAGCACTGGCATGGGGAAGCAGGAACGAAGAGAAAGGGAGAAAGATAAATGCGGGTTGAAGAGCATCAATAAAATGCCGCATGAGACAACAAAGAAAACGAAGTAAGACCGTTGGCTTGGCCGTCTCTCTGCCTGATCTTCAACTTTGACAGCGGATGATCAATAGAGAAGGTGGTACAGAAGAGGTCTTTTCTCGGGGTTTAAGAGGGGGCGATACGGAGTACTGCGATATTAAATGCTCATGCAACGCTACTAGACCGTACAGTAGTGCGTACTCACTTGTCAGAATTTTTCCTGAGCCCTTACGAAAGAAGATGACGCCGTGCATGCCATCTTCGAGCCACTGATAGATCGATCTTCGCTGGTCGAAGCCAAGCCCTGAGCTGGTCCACTCAGTCGCTTCAAAAAGGATCCGCTAATATCCATGTGGCGGCTTTGACCGAGGGGAAAGAAGAATCCTATCCTCCTTATTTGTGGTCATATCAACGTCTGACTCGGCTGTCCCATACAGGCCCCAGTTTCCAGTACCCAGTTTTGCCTCCAAACCAAGTATCTCCAGCCTCCAATGGCCCCAACCATCGATAAACCCCAATTATGCGCGACAAGCGTAGCCCAACCCCACTGGGACCAGTTGCCCCATAGCCAAGCCGCTTATAAGGTAAACGGTAAGTTTGACTGGCAGTCTGCCGTGCTCACCTCGGATCTCTTTGCTCATAGGCTGTTCTCGTCCTGGGGCAAACTAGACTACTTTATCATTCTGGAGGTTTGTTGGCAGGAGGATCCCGAATCCCGAATCCCGGTTGAGATCGGCCTGGAGTCACCAGATTATAGACACGTTGTTGTATCCTGAGATTTTATATCTTGTAGTTGCCTAGTAGTTTATTTGGGGGGGGGGGGGGGGTTGTTTTTTTTTTTTGTTTAATATCGTCTTGATACCTTCTTATCTCCTGATAGATTCTAATCCTAGACTGTCTCGTTTAGATGATTCACCCCATATTAATAATAATACTTATCAAGATATCAACATCGAAACCCACCGACGGCTATCATTCTATATCATCCGGTGAATACCACCCGATAAAGATTATTATGTATTCCTATCTCTACAAGACTACCACCCAGATTGCCTCAGGCCGACACTTCAGCGATTTTCGAGTAAGACGGGAATAAATAATACTTTTATTAGTAGCGCCCGCAGTTCCAGCCGGAAGAACCAATCAATCGTACAAGTTACAACTGACAAGACACGCAATGCAACGTTCAGTGCCTTGTTACTTCAACTGAACGGTCAAGATACACTCAACACACCAATATAAGAGATGGAGACATTTTCCAGTCCTACTAATACAATATAGAAGTGGAAGTAAGTATGTACAACATTCGATCCCCACGGCCTCTCCTTACGGAGACGCAGTCCAAAGCCGTCTTTATTATTCCATGAGTACGACAATAGATCAGTGGTCCTGACCTTCCAATCCTCCGCACTAACACCGGTAAAGCCATAAAGAGACCGGTGGGACCATGCTTCCCGTCCGCTTCAGGGTGTACAGCTTGGGGTACTTGGGTCCATAGAAGGCCAGGGGCTGTTGCAGGTTGGGTTCGAGAAGATTACCCTCTCTCATATAGGCGCCGGACTGTGGAGCAATGGCCCGAAAGGTATCCATTCAGATGGTCACAAAGAGCGAGGAGGTACGGACAGTGTCCCAGGTAGCATCCGTCGGACATTCCGTGCCTGCGACAGCATGGGCGAGGGCGTTACGCAAGGCGGGAGGAATTGCAGTGTCCAGGGGTGGGGTTAATGGCTGTGCCAGTTCCGGAGATTTGGAATCCGGTAAAGAGGCCCTGGGATATGTGTCTTGGAGGTTGGTCCATCAGGGGAGATGGGAAGGGTAGGATACCTTTTCAACGCCGTCCTTGTGCGCAGCAAAGGTTCGTTGGTGGAGGGTGTTGTCCTGGAAGACGCTTCGGGGCATCAAGCGGGAGGCGGTTTTGACTACGGTACCTCCGATATATTCTTGAGGGACGGCGATGGCTGAAGATTTTCATTTCAGCACAGGAAGTCTGCATCGGGGAACAAGGCAGACGAACAAGTGATCAGCAATGTTATACCATGGTGCGTAGGTGATACCTTGGTTATCCAACACGTTGAACCACGGAGCTGGAGAGCCTGGTTCTGAGCGACAGTCATATTAGTTGCAATAAAGGACTCCATGCGGAAATAGTAGCCAGTCAACCCGGTATAGTTCGTACCCAACTCGATTGTTGACGCGCGGGTATAGTTCTCCTCCAACGACGGCAACGCCGTGACTCTTCGCATACTCATAGGCTTCCCAAACCTAAACACCAGCTCCCACTTCATGGCGGGACCGACATAGTCTCGGTCAGCCTGATACTGGGGATAGAACGTCTTATCCTTGAGCCAGTGGGTCCAGATGGAGAGAGCGCCTGCATCGAAAGCTTTGCCGTTGAAGTCATGACCAGTTCTTCACCACCAAGCGAAGGTTCAGATTACGAGCGAAGTTGATGGTAGTATCTCATCAATCGAAGGATCTTTCTGATCAGCTGCCTGATATAGTCGACTGAGCTGAATGAGAGGATCGAAAATCAAGGGTTTGAAAGCGTTGAAACCAGTCAACTGGCAGGAGAGTCTTTCCGATTTGAATCCACGGTAGAGGAGTATGTGGTCGTATTCGACCTGGGAAGTTTTCAAGTTCTCTATACAGGAATACAGAACTTGAAGGATCAAAAGATAAAACGAGCTAGTCATCTGAAGGTCACTTCCTGTAAGATAGAGTCTAATATAACATAAATTCTCCGGAATTACGGATAAAATTAAGCAAAAATCCGGAATACCGAACACCGAATACCGAAAAATAATACGAGGGAAATATTGGAGGATTAGCTTCCAAGTCATGTCAGTTCCAGTAGAAATGTAGGATCCAAGAATCGAAGAATAATGAACTCAGAATACAAATATTGGTGTCATCGACCTCGAACATCGCCCAGTGCAAACGCCAACGGACTCGTCGCAGAGAAATCCCGGAGAGACCATGTCGACGGTAGGGTAAGTCTAGACCATCAACGTTCCACGCACTGATCATGATAATGAGGTGCCAAACGCTTCCACTAGAATGCCAGCTGGCCCGGCCGAAGCCAGAAACAGGGACAAATGAGTCATAACACGAGAAGACCCCGACGTTTTTTCAGGTTTATTCCGGACTCCACAGGGGCTCCAAACACCCACAACCGTTGTGGAGAGGCACCGCCATATTCCGAGAAAAGTCTGCTCTTTCTGGGCAAGACTCGTTGGAAACATCGTTGAATATCCGAGTCCCAGAGGTGACCAGAACAAGGCCGATCAGCTTCTCCGTAGCTTCCGAACCAAGCCCTGGAGAGCTGCCATTTTCCTTTTATGACCATGTCGGATAATATCGTATCTGTGGAACCTCTCTTCCTTTACCTTGGTGTGTTGACGGTCGCATCTTCGAATGGCATGCCGTTATGCAGAACCTTGGACAGCAGCTTCCGAGCCGTGTTGGCCGCTCGGGTGGTCAACGCCGGAGAAAAAGGGCTAGACTCCCCCAAGGATTACGTGTTTCGATGGCATGATGAGTACCATCGAGTTTAACATCTCCTTCATAGATGCTGAGTAAGCCCAACAGGTATGTATGTACAACATGTACTTACGTCCGGGGAGCTTTCAGATCACCAGCACCTTCAGATTGCCATTAGGTAGGTCCATCGTCGGGGCGAGGTAAAGGAACTCGAGGTCCAGGGCATCATTAAAAAGGCTGTTTGGCAGAACCCCCGAGGTTTCCAGACTGGTCAACATTCTCTTCGAAGCGGAGGACAACAAGTCGACTGGACCGGCGACATGGAGGAGTTGGAAGTCGTAGAGCACAATATCGAACCGAAGTGGAGCCATTCGGAGGTAGTATTCGAACTGGAGAGTGGGATTCAGGGGGGAACGCCCTAGGTCTTGTGCGGGAGGTCGATTGATGGAGCGACACTGGTTTATATGCGTCTTGTTTCCTTGCACTTCATACTAGCTGGCGTAAAGCTTCCTTCCTGCAGGTGCCATCGCGTATCGTTGAGTTCCGGACTTGCAGCATTGGCGCCTTATTATTGAACCCATAACCCTAAGGCAGACAGTAAGTACTGTGAGCTAATGAGATATCTGTATGCATATTCAAGACACTTGGAATATAGTCATTCGCTTGTTGATGCATCTTCAATGCCTCCGTGGGCTCCACGGCATACGTTGTATCACATTCCGTGTCATATCTGCCTCCGAGACCCATGTCGATAGGTTCGTTTCTGATCAATGCTCTGCCACGCAGCAGTGCAGCGGAAGAATGGGCAAGATGTCGATGTGCTGTGGTACGGGAGTCTCTTGTTTCCACATCACCTCTTATAAATAAGAATGGTTCATGTTTGTATGTCTCTCCCCGGTGGAAACCAGGGTGAGAAGCTACTATAATATAGAAGGTTGTAAAACGGTGAACACTGAAATGTTTTGAATATGCTACTCGACTAAAACCCAGCGCTACTAGTTAATATCTAGCCTTGTACTGAAGACTTATACGCCCTTGGGCGGTGGCCAAAGGTTGAATTCCCTCTCCGTCCATATTGTTGTTGTAAAGCTGTGTCTGGATGTATACATATAAATGCCAGTGGAATGATCAGCATATACCACCAAACGTGGAAAGAAGTGGACGCAGAAATCTCTCTTCAGTATATTCCATAGCGATATAGTAGATAGATCATTATTCGTCTACTTTCTCCCCTGAAAAGTTTAGCTTCCCTATATTAATGGCGCTGAATAAACGCGCGTTGTTTAATCCAATCCTGGTCTTTGTGATACGATTTAGTGTATCATAATAAGGGAGTTGCCCAACCAGGATTCATGAGAAGTTCACTTATTGTTTCGAGGTCACGTACAAGTTCAAAAAGCTCTCGGATGTAAGCAACAACACCAGAGAGTAGGAGACCCATCGTAGGCAGAGCCCATCGTATAGCTAATAAAGCGCATATGTCATATCCAGCTATGAAGTACGACCATAATTTCAGAGGGTCTGGACTGTTTTCATAGACATTACCCCAAACCCACACTAACTTAATGTTGACGACGATCACGGAGGGCCTCAATGTATGAGGGCTTTTCCTGCGGTTCCTGAGCATATGAAAGAGATCCTAAGCTGTAGCGCAGAAAAATCCCGCATAAAGTAATCATACAGCGAAAGGATGCAGCTTCAACCAGTCTAAGCCTACTGGGTGCAAGTCCAATGAGTCGGCATTCCTCGGATCCAATTATTAATCCAAATCCGGATAAAACGAAGATCTGCTATTCCGATTCCAGATACACAGCGATGCCCGTTTCTTTATCTGGGATTTGTCAATCAATCGCCAGTTACACCGTTATTCCCGCAAGTTGTGCGCATAAAATCCGGTCGCCAGAGCCTTTTAGATGAGCAACAGCCCCCCCACAGTCCCTTCCTTCTAACGGATCTTTGACCTGACTATCCGTAAAGAAAATGCTAGTCGACGGGGTAAAGTGGGCGTGTGGGCCTTGCGTCCGCGGCCACCGAGTGAGTACATGCGAACACCATGGTACATACACTGTCGTGTCTCTTGAACTTCAGCCCTCTTCCTTCTTATGTCCTATCGAACTATACTAAGGGGAATATCAGATCGACCGTTGATTCGGATCAAGCGAAAAGGTCGGCCGTTTTCCACTTGCCACATATGCAAGAAGGCCCCATGTTCGACGCCAAGAAAGCATTATAAATTGAAGAAAACCTCCAAGATAAGAGAGATCAAGTCTTCCCCCGAGGTATATATCATCTTCTTTCTATTCTTATCAGTCCACCGGGTCTACAGTGGTGGCCCTTGAACACCCTGAATTTCTTCCCAGGAAGCCGTTACGCTGATGCTGTCTTCTGGTTGATCAGAACCCTATTGCTAGTCGGGTCTCTTCGCGATCGACGCATCCATGTTTGCCTCTTGCGCCTCGACCGACGGAGACCTCAGCGATATCTCCCACTATGCTTCCCCCGTTCAAGATCAAGGACGGTGAGCGAGCCCACGCACCAAGGCCACCAGATGCGCCGCTAGGAATGGATAATCGACTGTCAACGGTGGTCGACCATCCGCCACGCCAGCAGCCTGTCCCTGTAGAAAGAAACTGGGAGAGCTGCATATCTCCAAAACCATCATTCTTTCATGTGTGTGGAAAGTACCCGCCACCGGAACTCGGCGCAGGGGAACCAACAAGAACTTCTCCGGTTCCCAATCTTCCCCCACCGAGGACACTATTCAGACGGTCGGGAACACTCTGCAGTCGTTAGGGCATTTTTGACATCGGGGAATATTCTCAGTGCGTCAAATCAAGGTTTAGAGGTACTTAACCTGCTGACATCTGGTTCAGCTCACCCATTGATCGGTCTGAGAATATTAAGCGATTTTACCGAGCGTAAATATCATGAAATCCGATCACTTGTGATCACGGTCCAGGAGTTGTTCTGGGAAAACGCAACATATATCCACGACATCTCTTTACCAATATTCATGGAATATTCATACCGCACCGACCGATGTTCAACCAGTTGGCACGAGACCTTGAAGAAAGGCGTTGGGTCCATCGGAAGGGGCGAAACGATGGTCTTACGAGAGAATTTCGAACCCCTGGGATGGTCGCACAAGGCCAGCGCTCTTGGGACACGGCGTATATTCGTTCTGTTACATATGCCCAACATGGAAGGAGGATCCATTTCTCTTTATTGGCGAGGGTTCGACCGGCTCTCGCTTCGTGAATCCTTGTAAGATCCCATTTGACAAAGGATGATTGGCAGGTTGGTTTCGTTATCATTGTTTCTGTTCTTGCCGACAATTAGGGCTTGGCGAACCGGTGACAATTGAGACATGATGACGACCGCACAATTAGTGTATAGTTCTTTTGCTTCGAACAGCTTTGGGAGATATAATTTAATTCTCATCCGTGGATGAGACGAGCCAGTGGCGTTGGGAAAATGCCCCTGATTGGGCTATCAAATAGCTCTTAGGAAGTGCCCTTATTGTTTCTCTCAACGCTAAGCTTCTTCCTTATAGACCGTAAGCTTTTCGCCCGCTCGAGGCATTTACCGTCGTCTTTGAACCACTCGTTTCATAATCTACTCAAACTTCAGCTTCTATTAATCACGCACGGCCATCGGAACACGAGGCCATACGCTTACCATGCCAGGACCACATGGCTGCCCAGATGTACATATTTAAACCTGACTGATGACTCTGACAAGCTGTGAGGACACACTCCCGCGCTGCTGCCTGGTTACCGTTTCTTTCTTTCTTTTTTCCCCCTTATTCCTTGCCTATCGATCTGTTCACTCATTCCGGAGTGCTAGATGATGGCCATGGAGGAGAAAACCCCCAATCCAGAGGCGACTCATCTGCGCTGGCAGGCCGTCGACGAGGAATCCGGTCACATCCAGAGACCTCGACTGAACCGCTCTGCTTCCAACAGTTCTCAGCTCTCGTCTCGCAATCTCAATAGAAGAACCACTGTTGATCCTTCCCTCTCCCTGCCAATTCATTATCGAACAGTGTGCGTACATAGAACTCTTGATGTCCCACAGGGGAGCCTCATCGGTGACTAAATATGACACAAATAGTTCGTTTGAGATTGACGAGGCCGACGCTGCTCAGCG
Organism: Aspergillus coremiiformis; assembly: GCA_009193565.1. NCBI lineage: Eukaryota > Fungi > Ascomycota > Eurotiomycetes > Eurotiales > Aspergillaceae > Aspergillus > Aspergillus coremiiformis. Next base: position 78,483 of record ML739043.1, on the reverse strand, counting down.
TACAAAGACTGTCCAAGCAAAGAGCGAGATTGCAACTGGTAAGTCTCCTGTTCACATGTGTCCGCATTGAATCTAACGCAATTCGATTTTCAGATCTCTCAAACCTCGACTGGCATACCATCTCCATCGAAGAATTGCAGAAACGTTGGCAAGTTGACGCATCGCAAGGGTTGTCGACCGACCAAGTCCAGAGACGACTTCGTCAATACGGCAAGAATTCTCTATCTCCCTTGCCCCATCGATGGTTCTGGCAGATATTTGGTTACTTCTTCAAAGGCTTTGGAGCGATCCTCCTCATTGGATGCGTGCTGGTCTTCATTTCATGGAAGCCCCTGGGCCAGCCACCATCACAGGCAAATCTGGCGTTAGCCATTGTGTTACTGGCGGTGTTCTTTATCCAGGCTGGCTTCAATGCGTGGCAAGACTGGTCTTCGTCGCGGGTCATGGCCTCGATTACCGCGATGTTACCAGAAAGTTGTCTAGTCCAGAGAGACGGTTCTCAGATCAATGTGGACGCCCCGGATATTGTGCCGGGGGATGTTGTCTACATTAAAGCTGGAAACAAATTGCCAGCGGATGTGCGACTCATCGACGTTTCGAACGATGCAAGTTTCGACCGCTCAATCCTGACCGGTATGAAGTTCTCCGATTTCTCATTGCAGAGTCGCAGCTAATGCTTCCACAGGCGAGTCGCTTCCGATTCACGGGACGGTGGATTCGACAGACGATAATTATCTGGAGACCCATTGCATTGGTCTTCAGGGAACTCACTGTGTTTCGGGCAACGGCAAGGGAATCGTCGTTGCCACGGCGGATTCCACTGTCTTTGGCGGAATCGCTAAATTGACCAGCGAGCCGAAGACGACCCTAACCACTCTCGAGAAAGAAATCCTGCGCTTCGTGGTCATGATTGTCTCGATCATGCTCGTCATGATTATTGTGGTGGTTGTCGTGTGGGCAGCGTGGCTTCGAGTCGATCACCCGGACTGGATTAATGTGCCAACCCTAATTGTCGACTGCGTCAGTGTCGCAATCGCATTCATTCCAGAGGGCTTGCCGATTGCTTTAACGGCGAGCTTAACTATCACGGCGAATTTAATGCGCAGGAATCAGATCCTTTGCAAATCACTGAAGACAGTCGAGACACTTGGGGCAGTGTCCGTCATCTGCTCCGACAAAACGGGCACCTTGACAAGAGTAAGCAGTCTTTCCCTTCCGTTCAGCAGTGCCCGACTAATAATGACTGCTTCCTTAGAATAAAATGTTTGTTACGGACTGTTGCATTTCCACCTTCACCTTGAGTCCCGAGTCGGCCAGAGACCGGATGGCCGTGGACACCAAGACATCTGGTGTCCACCAACTCCGCGCTGCCAGCGCTCTCTGCAACGCGGCCGAGTTCGATGCGTCGTCCGCCAATCTCCCACTTCAAGAGAGACATATCTATGGAGATGCTACCGATCAGGCCATCCTCAGATTCTCCGAGAGCTTGGGCCCCATTTCGGATATGCGTCAGACATGGAAGATGACCTACGAGCTGCCATTCAATAGCAAGAACAAATTCATGATTCGCACGTTTAGTATGGCGCAAGCCAGCGGGTCTGCGACCGCTCTGTCGGCGGCAGAAGCAGTGCAATTCAAGCCGGCGGATACCCTGCTGACGATCAAAGGCGCTCCGGATATCTTGATTGAGCGGTGCACTCACGCCATTGCCCTCGACGGGAATGTTGAGACGCTTGACGATCGTGTGCGAGGAAAGGTACTCGAGGTGAAAGATCGGTGGTCCAGCGAAGGCAGACGGGTGATTCTGCTTGCTCGCAAGGTTCTGTCGGGGACAGAAATCCTTGTAAGCCCATCATCGCGCGAGTTCGAAGCCGAAGTGATGAGCCAGGCCAAGACGGACCTGGTTTTGGTGGGGATCGTTGGCATCGTTGATCCACCGAGGGAGGAAATTCCTGATGTGGTCCAGACGCTGCGACGGGCTGGAATTCGAATCTTTATGGTGTGTTACATGTGTCTCTCCCAGGTTGAGGATGAAGATATTGACTATATTCCGTCAGGTCACTGGTGATTTCGGGCTCACGGCGCTGGCGATTGCACGACAGTGCGGTATTGTCACCACAGAAGGCACGGTTGATACGGTTGCCTCCCTTCAGCGATCTAATCAAATGACTGACAAGCTTACTGCATCGACACCGTCCCCTGCAATCCTGGTGAGCGGTCCTGAGATGATGGCTCTCGACGACTGCCAATGGGAGCAGCTTTGCCAATACCAGGAGATTGTTTTTGCTCGGACCACGCCCGAGCAGAAGCTTCGAATCGTCAAGGAATTCCGTGCCCGGGACGAGATTGTCGGCATGACGGGCGATGGAGTCAATGATGCGCCATCGCTCAAGGCAGCTGATATCGGCATTGCGCTCGGCAGCGGCTCTGACATCGCCATCGAAGCGTCCGATATGGTCCTTCTGGAAAGCTTCTCCGCCGTGGTAGAAGCGGTGCAATACGGACGAGTGGTCTTTGACAACTTAAAGAAGACCATCGTCTACTTGCTGCCCGCGGGGACCTTTTCCGAGTTCTGGCCCGTCTTCACCAATGTCGTATTTGGGCTTCCCCAAGTCCTGTCCTCATTCCTCATGATCATCATTTGGTACCTCTCGTCTTTTCACTCGGATGACTACATGGAGTTCACCCCCAGCTAACAGAATCCAGCTGCTTCACCGACTGCGCCGCCGCCACCGTACTCGCCTACGAAGCCCCGGAAGCCGACGTCCTCCTCCGCCCACCGCGCAAACCAAAACGAGACCGCCTCGTCGATTGGAAGCTCATCTTCCACGCATACGGTATTCTCGGAATCCTAGAGACCGTCTCCTCCTTCGCCATGTCATACTGGTACCTCGAACGCAGCGGCATCCCCTTCTCCGCCCTCTGGTTCAAATTCGGCGCCATCCCCCCCAATCTCGACGCAGACTACTACCAAGCCCGTCTCAACGAAGCCAGTTCAATCTACTTCATCAACCTCGTCGTCATGTACATACATACACTCCACCCTTCCCCCTGACCCAGTTCCAAAGCAAGATCACTAACATCCTCCAGGCAATGGTTCAACCTCATGGCCATTCGAACCCGCCGTCTATCCATCTTCCAACACCCGCCCGCCCTGAATAAAAATACCCAGAATCTTCTCCTCTTCCCCGCCATTGCGTTTGCGCTGTGCATGGCTGTCTTCTGGCTATATGTCCCTGCCTTCCAGCAGGCGCTCGGGACGAGTGCGGTTCCGGCGGAGCATTATTTTCTCCCGGCGGCCTTTGGCTTGGGCATTCTTTGTCTGGATGAGTTGCGCAAAGCGGCGGTTAGGAGGTGGCCGATGGGGATTTGGGCCAGGTGCGCTTGGTAGAGGGAGGTTTCTATTTCAAGACTTGGTTGGATTTGGGTAGTTTTCGAGAGTGGGAGAATAGGCAGTTGGTAATATAGTAATTTATTTCAATCTAATAGTAGTCAGTCGTCTATGAATATTTGCCCGCTTCACTTGATATGGGAAATAGATTCGGGATGGTGATTCTGATTCAACAAAGATGTGGCTACAATCAATCCTACTTAGAAACAGATCCAAAACATCATACTTATTGAACAAGCAAAAAGACGCAAAAAAGTCGCCCAATGCGGGGCTCGAACCCGCGACCTTGAGATTTGGGAAGAATTGGATGTTCTAAAAGTCTCACGCTCTACCAACTAAGCTAACCGGGCCTGGTGCTTGGGGAGTTAGAACTTATAAATCCATAACACTAGATGCCCTGCTGCTAGGCTACAAAATTCCCATCGTGGGGAAAACTCAGAGATGCAAAAGTCCAACCTTCTACCCAATTGGTTATTTCTCTAGACGACGACAGCCGTCATTAAAACTGAGATAATCTGGGTTGATGGAGAGGAAGCCGAGAAATATTCATGTGCATCCAGTGTACAGATATGCAGGTTCACACTTGGTCATCGTGAGCGGGTTTAAGGCTCGGAAATATCGGCAATTCAGGATAGCTTTCCAGAATCTCATCTTGATGACAGCCATGCTGACCATCGTCTAGTGGAAAGCTAGCACCAGAATCCCTCCACAGCGGATCGTATTCTCCATACCTCGCTTACGGCAGATTGGGAATTCATCCGCCGAAACCCAGCTTCAGGGCCCACAATGGCATTATGCTGGACATATCGGGCTTCTCGGGGGTTTCTCCAAAGGAATCTATCTGAACAAGGATCAGTGAAGAGCCGCTGAGTTCTGAACCTCAACAGGAACTCCCCCCGAGTCCAAACCCTGGTCCCTTACGTTGAGTCCTTGACTGGTATTTATTTTTATATCGCTTTTCAGCCTCCGGATTTCAGGAAGCTTGTGAATTGAGTTATCTGTCGACCTTAGTCTCGTCGCCAAGGCAGACGTGAGGTCCGAACACGCAGCACGTTGGTAGCACAGCATACGATAACTGGCAGGAATCCGTGGATGCGAAATGTGGGTCTCCCAAAATGTCATACAAACTTCGAATGATCGCTACTACGAATGCGTTATCGGACGCAGTTTACATTAATAATAGTCCTGTGGCATAACTTGGAGATGTCTATTTCATATCTTATCATTGCTCTTGTTCTATATTATCTTTGATGGTTATACATCTTCACTATTTGTATCCATGTGCGATAAGGATGGCTGTGTATCTCTACAGTGTTGTGTGCTGTTACACCGTTTGTATCGAGATCCAATCGGATGATGGATCAGAGTGCTTTGCTGGGAGATAGCTACTTATCTTGTATTCATGCATTGTCTGGAGAGCCGTGACTCGGTAGATTACGGAGTACATATCGACAGAATGAGTCCGGGGTGTGCAGGCATATAAAGAGCCAGAGGGCCGGTAACCTACACCATCAGCAATCCCAAACAATCAGTGCAACAGGAGGTGAAGCTCTCATGATGCTCGGGTCAATCTTTACCTTAGCGGTTGTCGCCAACACGGTCATGGCCACGCCGCTTCAGATCCGCCAGTCGGAGGATCCCAACACTGGCTTGACATGGATCTATAAAGACCCATCCCTGCCCAAGGTTATGTGAGTAATATGGTCGTGCGTCACTACGACGTTTTCTAACACCGGCTTCTAGGCTGTATAACACGGGGGATGGAACGATCTTGGCGGGATCGTCGTACGGACGCCTGGACAACATCAACTATGGCGGTGGCCCCGGGGGACTGACCCCCGAAACACTCATCAGCAACGTCAGCGAGGTCCTTGATATCGCTCAGTTTGCAGTCCGCAATATCGGCGGTGGCGGAAGTGCCAACGCCGACTCGGACAGGTTCTTGAACATTTCGATGGATGCCCATCAACGACTCTGCACGCCTGGTTCCGATATTGTCGGCGCTGTCATGATCCACGGCACCAACACTCTAGCAGAGACGGTAGGCCGACCTGCCATTTGAAACCCGAATTGGACTAATTCATTCCAGGCCTTCGGTGTTGACCTCACCCTGAACTGCTCAAAGCCATTCATCGCGACAGGTGCAATGCGACCAAACTCAGCCCTATCCGCCGATGGCCCTTTCAACTTCTACGATGCCGTCAGGACCGCCATCCATCCGGAAGCGCGTGATCGTGGAGCCATGATCGCCTTTAACGATCACCTGGTTTCCGTTTTCTACGGAACGAAGACGAACGGCAACACGGCCACGACCTTTCTGGCGATGGACCAGGGCTACATCGCCCAGTTTGTAGGCGGCCAGCCATACTTCTTCTATGGTGCATCTCTGCCCAAAGCTCGACACTACTTCAACCCATTCAACCTCACCCACCCCCTCCCCAAGGTAGTTGTGCTCTACGGTCATCGTAAGTAACAGACAACGCCCAGATTCAGACCAACACTAACGCCTCCAACAGAGGGTTTCGACGCGAACCTTTTATACGCCGCGGCAGCCGACGGCGCGAAGTAAGAGATCTCCCCCGGACGCTTCACATCCGAGCGCTGACAGATGCAGGGGAATCGTGATTATGGGGGTCGGTCCCGGCGGTCTTAGCACAGCCGCTACACAGGCCGCCAACGATCTCTTCAAGAAGGGCGTAGTCACCGTTGCCTCGCTCCGGCCCTTCTTCGGCGGAGTCATTCCGTCACCACGTGTCAACAACATGTAAGCTGAGCTTGTTCCTTGCGGAGAGAGTACCGAAACTAACACATCCCCAAAGCATCAGCTCGGGCTTCCTGCACGGAGAGCAATCTCGCATCCAGCTCCAGCTCGCCCTTGCATCCGGCTATGACGTCGACGGTATCCGCAAGCTGTTTGAGGGAGAGATCCGTAAAGTGGTCTACAACTCGGCCACGTCCTATTATAACGGAACCGTTTTGTAAGATACGACCTGATGCCTTTAGAGAGCGAAGATTGCTTCGCTAAGCGGATCCCCTCCGATAAACCCCGGGGAAGAGGCTCAAATGGAGCCTTGGTGGTCTAGAACTCTGTTAGTTTCTAGCTCCACACTATCCTCTCATTTATGTTCCACACGCACCCATCCCAAATATGGGATTACCAATTGTATATACCAAGCGTTCACTCCTTACCAATACAGGTTATTGTACTCCGTACACAAGTAATCAATCAATCTCACAATAGATGCGTCGAACTACTTCCAAAGGGCTAACTACGGAAAGGACACTGCGGTGTCTGTAAAGCGCCAGAACTTGCCAGTATATGGTTTTACAGTATCTACATTCCTCCCACCTCCCAACCGCCAAAACAAGCGTTTTCAAAGGAAATAAAATTCAAAAAATATAGAAAAACATACAACAGCTGGGATTCGCTGGTGGTCACCCACCCAACTACTAACCAGCCGGCGTGTGGCTTAAGTACGGCTGAGCGGACGGGAAGCCCTGTTTTCCACACCCTGTGGTCGTATGTGATGGATACTGCTTAGGAAGGGGATTATATAGCATTATTGAGAAAATGGCTGAAGAATATCATGGCTGACATCCTCTGTAGCTAAGAAATATTCAGTTGTCCTCTTCCGGAGGAATATGTCAGGGTGCAGGCTCTGGCCAGGAGGCTAAAAAGAGCTGATATGCAGGCGGCAGGGGACCACTAGTTAGGCTATGTAAGAAGGTGATAGTTGTTTAATTTATTCATTGTGCTTAGCCATCTTGTTTTCTTTTATTACCATGGTGATATCAGACTCGAGACGGCAATAGTAATCTCGGGAGGGAACGAATCAGTGAGTCGTTGAGGGTGGGTGTTGAATGAAAAGAATACTTCCAAATTGCGAGCACGTTGAAGAGCAAGGAAGAATTGCGTACAGCCATCTTGATACAGGGAAAAGGCGTACAGTGAAACTATGTCATTCTTGAGGGAATGGGGGAGGCATATTGGATTGCCGGCGCATACTGTTTCATTGTACCCTCCGAGGTAGATCCCGGGCCTAGAAGCGATTCATCGCATTGGTGAGTGCTTGACGGTGTTTGATAACCCGGAGGCTGAAGCGCATTGCGTTGACCTGATGGACTGTTTTATTGCCGTGGTCAATATTCCTGGTGGGGGGGTCCGTCTCCGATTGACCTGATGATGATCGTGGTCTCGGTCCATGCTCGGGGCCATGTACCTGAGTAGCAACTCGTGGGCTGCCAAGGGTGTGCAAAGCATGCCTCAAAGCCCCGAAAGGAGCCCCATGCCAGGGAACATGTCGATTGGCCTGTGCATTAGATACGCCTGGGGACACAAAGTCCTGTAGAACAACTCGTTTGTATAGACCTGCCCGCGATCCAAGAGGGATGGTACCTATCAGACCACTCGACCAAAATGCCAGCTGACACTTGGTCTGCCTTGACTAGATATTATGCCTCTACCAACAGTACCGTTCCGAATTTAGTGCTGGCAGTATTCTGCTGCCGATGGAACGCATCTGGAAGTGTATGGTCTCTGGCGATACTGCAGTTCTTGTTGGATGAAAAACTCGAGGTCTGACGGGACGAAAACAAATCCAGGGTCCATATCATTGTCAAATATTCGATGGCAGTCTGGGCACAAAGACACGCCGTTCTCGATCCCTCTGAGGTTGAAATCAATGAGCTTTTGCTGAATAAGAAGATATGTCTAGTTTGATTGTCAGTAATATTGTAACAATAAATGATCAAACTTAGTATTACATACTGTTGTGTCGTGAATCTGAATGGCATGTGCAGCATCTGGGGGAACAGGTAATTCACAGGCAACGCAAAGCCACTTGTAGCATCATTTTATTTCAGTCTTGAATGGTTGACTGATGAATTCCCTTCTGAAACAGAAGAGGTGATTTTCCTTTTTTGGGGGATAATCTCTGGATCTGCCGGTGAGGGGGGGAAGAGGATAGCATTAGTGAAGAGTCCATGGCTGTTAAGGAATGTGTTTAGGAGATAGATATGGAGAGCTTACAGGTCAAGGTGATAATCTCAAAGATGATTCTTTCGTAGTTCAAGGGAGTTGGAAAGAGGAAGGAAACAGAACGAGTTGGAACTTGGAAAAGCAAGTGCATTAGGTTGACAAGTAGAATGAAGTGAGAATGATAATGAGATAAGTAGAAGACTTTACCACGGCACAAGTCAGCTGATGTGTAGATGACTATGGCAGTTTGCAGTTCCACTGTTTTTATTATTCATGTGCGGAAGATAAATATAACGTTGTTTAGAACAAAATATTTGATATTATATATTGTGTTTTAGACACGTATAGTATAAACTGAAATATCGTACTCATCTCCACATGAAGAAAGGAGCAAGGAAAGCTTGAGATTTCTGTTTTTGGAAACTCATGAAGCCAAATCAGAAGAGGAAGTCACAGATTATATACAAACAAACGCTCTGCGTGTATGTAAGTTCCTGTCCCACATATTGGACTACGGAGATCACTCTGATGCCACCCAGAGCAAGTTCTGTTTCAACTCTCCGTCGTGGTAATGCCGCTTCCACTTCCCAGTTTCAGTCCCTTCATCATCCATTCATCATAGACGAGCTCTAGAGCGGTCGGTCGGTCATCGGGATTCCATTGCAAGGCCCGTCGGAGCCATCGCAAGAAGCCTTCCTTGTCCTCGCCCCTGATATTGATGGCCAAACCCTCTAGTGTCTTCTTAGGTATCGGGGCTAATCCCTTCCATGTACCTGCGTGGTCCCAGAATACCGAACTAAGGTGGCTTCGTTGACAGAACTCAGGTGGGGGGGAGCCTAAAAGAGCAACTAATTCTGCAAGATGAAAGCGGTCGTCAAAGATGCCATCTGGGTTCTTCCCATCAACCAGAGTAGAGGAGCTAACAATATCCCATGCCTTTAGAATGGTTATTAGTACAATCCGTATGACTGTGGTGTCGGTGCAGTTTACTTACAACCATGCCCACATTCCAGATATCTACCTTATAATCCCAGCTCGATCTCAGAATAACTTCGGGTGCTCTGTAAGGATTTGGCATAATGTCTTCGGTATGCTCCTCGTCGCTGAATCGAGCTTCACCAAAATCACTTAGAAGGGGTAACCCATCTCCAGGAGGAAACCGCGACGACGTGTAAATTGTACGGTCGTGAAGGACCTTCCGTGGTGATTGGGCCTTTATTTCATTTTCTTCGAAGTCGGACAGCGCCTTTGGCAGTGGTGTAGGAAGAAGTAGGTTTTTCAGTTGAATATCTAGAGGCAAGTCAGCCGAGTCTCAGAAGTTTAAGAGTGGTACATGCCTGTATGGATTACACATGCTATAGAATGCAAGAAATCCAAAACAACCAGTAACTGCCGTATACAAGCTTTTAGATCCTCGAGGGACATTGCTCGCCCAGGGATCCATTTCATTAGCTCGCTTGCACTGATTCCCAGAGGCTCATGGACAAGGCAAACATGTTGGCCGTGGGGGCCGGCGATAGTAAAATGGTTAAGTAGTTTGCGGATAAATCTCCTGCCTGGGTGGTCAGTCTCCACCGAGTTTATACGATGGTAGATATCTAATTCGTGGTTTCTCTCCCTGTCTTTTACAAAGATCTTGAGAGCAACGTATTTGGACTCACTATATGGTACAGTGTATTAGAAAATCACAGTATAACCGAGCAAATGAATTGTACCTACACCAAGTCCCGACCGAACCAAACCGTCGAGGTGACACCGTATCCCAGCTTCGCAAGGACTTGATATCTATTATCGAGCACTTCTCCTATTTGCGTCGGATAATATTTCTCGGGCTGATATGTTGGCAGCGTCTCCTCCTCGATCTCCAGGGATTTATCCAGCAACCCGAATCCAGCCGACGGAAATACCCTTGGTTCAGATGTCCATTGGGGCGAAGACATAACCGTTCGGCACTGCTTGCTTAGCGGACTATGAGGCGACAGGAAGACGCGCGGGCGACAGATAGTGGAAAACAGTGGGCGCGTCACGGTTCGCCTATTAATCGCAGCAAAAACATTTGCAGAACCACTTGAAATCCAGTGCATTATGAGTTCTGGCTCCGAGCAAGGCTATGTAGTCAGGGGATGGGTGACACTGAGAATAAACAGCGGAATGCAGCTCTCGAGCTCGTACACATACGGTGAGCCGCTTAGCCTTTCCGCCTCAGGCATCAATCATCTTCCATTCTATTCACCACTTTGCCAGGATCATATATCGACCTTTCACTGGATATAAGTTCATGCAATTATATATTCAGGATATCCTCGTGTGTACTCGGTATATTGATCGTAAGCCTTTAGAAACTACCACATACGACCATAGGGTGTGGAAAACAGGGCTTCCCGTCCGCTCAGCCATACTTAAGCCACACGCCGGCTGGTTAGTAGTTGGGTGGGTGACCACCAGCGAATCCCAGCTGTTGTATGTTTTTTCTTCTGGCAATTAGGAGCCAATTGAGACTGAAGGTGCCATATCACAACTGTATTGAAGCCACCATGTAGGGTCAACTGTCACACTGGGGCTGTTTGTGTGTTATTGCTATTCTTTTAGGTAGGGAGCAGTTTTTCCTTGGATAATGGTGGTATCTGGTGTATTTACATGCCAGGATCTTCCATTATTTACACATGTCTGTACCGAGAACTTGAACACACTGATGCGATCTGTTCGATGCATTCCCCATCGCTTCGTTCGGGCCCGCTATATATATGCTGGGGTTAATGCTCATTTTACTTTCTTTTGAGGTGTCTTACCTCCTACGTTATCCTGAGCGGCGTAAGGGGTAGAAGACTCGGAATTCTCTGAAAGCAATGGAACTAATAAAGCCGGGGCTACAATCACAACGTGAGCGCATTCTCGGGCTTCAACTCTCGAATGACTTGTTGTCCTCGTTCGTCATGTTCGGGGTACATGGACAACGAATAAAAATCTAACCAGAATTGCCTCGCATGTTCATAGGGATCCAGACGCTGCCGCAACAGGTATTTCCATTCCGCATCGTCTTCCCCAAAGCCAATCGTAGTTGCCGTATATTCCCACCATACCGGGTACCTAATAGCCAGCTGACTCCCAGTCCAGAATAGCGGCAAGCTGTCCATCCTTCACCATGATATTCTGACTGTTCAGATCACCGTGTGACAGTGTATACGGCGCACCAGCCGGCACGCGACCTTTGAAGAGATCGGTGACGGTCGTCGGGAGATCCTTCAGCGCCAACGCCATTGACTCCTGAAGTTCCTCGTGGGAATCCAACGGCCCGTACGGCGTTTCACTGCCGTTCAGAAAAAGCCAGCCGGAATACAACGGCCCCCCGTCCAGATTTTGCATGACGGACGAGCTGAACTGCCGTAATTGTCTGACCCCGTCGGCTACCTGGTCCGCAATATGCTCCTTGTCGGATTGTGAAAGTGTAGACCACGCCTCCTGCATGGTCTGGCCCTTGATTCGCTCCAGCAGCGTAAAATGTCGATGGTCGTCATCCACCCAGGAATTCAGAACCTTGGGAATGGGAATATTGGTATGGTGCGAGATGAACTTCACGGTTCTGGTCTCGTTGCTTGCGGGTGAAGAAGGCCGTTCTTTGAGGATGTAATCGGTTCCTATCTGCCAGACCCCGCGATCCCCAGCACCGTAAAACAGCTTTACATGGCTCGAATAGCTGCAACGGGTTTGCTTGTCATTCGACCAACTACAGGCTGTGCACGCCAGCTGCGTCGGATCTTCCGACATTGTAGGAGCTGCGGTGTTGATACTGTTGATTCAATTTCGGTCTGTCTAGGTGGTGTCACGGGGAGCGATACAAAACAAAGAGGGATTTTCTATCCCCTGTAGACTGGCCGCTAGCTCCGGTGCACCACCAGAACGTAGGGACTTCAGTGCAAATGATTAGTTGTAGGGAATACCTGGCATACATTGTTACGTGTCTGTGAGACGAATTTAGGTATTTGGGCTCATCTTGAGTCTCATTCATCCAAGTCCCCCGATGCTATTACTGTACACGAGTACCAAGACTACGGACATTCCGTGATGGTATCACAAGCTGTATGAGCCTCCGGTTTCACGGACAAGGCTCTTGGGGCGGGAAATAGTTATCAAGAGAAGACTAGCCTCAAGAACCTTCGTAGAACGGCAAGGGGCTTGGTTGTGGTTGATGATATAGTAAAACAGTATATTTTTTTATATATTTCTCTCTATTACCGTCTTTGTATGATTCTCTCGGCTCTGGATTGTTAATAGGACAGTGGATCTTATAAATTATATCAACCAGTTTTAGTTATATACACTCGGCCAAATGCGTTGAAACTTCCCACCTGTAAGGATCCTAACGGAACCGGATGCCCAATGCCCCAGTGCGCTACTTCTATGGGTTTAGAGGTGCCTGCAGTCATAAGTCTTATACGCCACTACACCCCTCAAGGGTAGATTACCACCTAGTAATATCTCCTTATATCGGAGTACACGGTTACATCCCCCATGGTAATAGACAAAGAATCCAACAAAGAACTTTTGAACTAGAGTAGTATCGAAAATAGATGGACTAGCAAAAGAATTCCAGATGCAAAGGTTTAAATCTAAAACTTGGTTTTTTATATCGTTAAGTTTCCAGGCTTATGACGTGTTGTAAACTTCCCAGTGTCTACTCAACTGGTTAACCTTTAGCCTTGTTTGAAGTCTTATGCTCTGCACACTAACAGACGGTAGACTCTAAGGTGACAGGTCTTGGCTTGAATCTTGTTCAGACGGTACCTCGACATATATGTACAGAAGAGACTACTAGTAATAGCTTAATGGAGCTGAGAAATGAATACTTAAAAATTAGGTTACTGTTTACCTCCCACTCACATAATTAATGAATCAGAATCCCAGCATAGTATTCTTACTATTATTCCAAACAGTAAAGATACAGATAAGGCCCTTTCCAGAATAAACAACCACGCATAATCCATGCCAAATCGATTGCACCTATATATAAACTACACAATATAAGCCTCTACCTGGAAAGATAGGGTACATACGACCATAGGGTGTGGAGAACAGGGCTTCCCGTCCGCTCAGCCGTACTTAAGCCACACGCCGGCCGGTTAGTAGTTGGGTGGGTGACCACCAGCGAATCCCAGCTGTTGTATGTTTTTTGCTTCCAGAAACTCTGGAAGCAAAATGTTAGTGTGGGGGGAATAGAGACTAGTTGAAATCATTGTATGTACCAGCCTAACCATGACATATCACGTCTGGATAAAAGCAGTTGAAGTGATTCAAGACAATCAGAGGCTGTGTAGCTAAGCCATCCCATAATTTCATAATCCTAAAATAATTCCAAATATCCATAGAGATAGAAGTAACAAAACAATGCGTGGCTGTGTGTAAAACATCACAGGTTGACCGTTAGCTGGATTGAGCCCGCCGTATGGATGGCTATCCTTCCTCACAAGAAAGGTCTGGCAATATACTAATCTTCGTTCGACTCGGAGACAAAGCTTTTCAATGCTTTGCTGTGCAGCACTTGCTAGAACTCGTTGTCGCCCTAGTCTTCCTCCAGAATAGGTTAGCAAGAACTATTCTTTGTTATGGACTCAGCCCAGACCTCAGGTACTGTTCGTGAGAAAATAATTACATGTCTATATATACTCCTGCACAGAAATGACCAGCTCCAGATTGAGATTACACTATAGCCTCAGCTCGAAGCTGGGGCCTTACTGTGTCGAACTGTTGCAATGTGTAGCTCTGAGCTTATTTATAGAGCTTATAATTCCCTTGTATATGGTATTAATTAACATTATCCTCCACTAACTGTCCTTCACCAAATACAGGCAATCTTCTTCACGGGGGTGACTTTTATCCTGCCTTTGCGCTCTTCCGCTATGTGCCAATATACAATTGCCCCCATAGAGTACCGCCGATGTAGAAAGGAGCCACGGCACAGATACGAACGACGGATGTATGATGAATGCGACACAGCCCAACACACTGACCTGCTCTGCGAAGACTCTACCTTCAACCCCGATCTTGGTAGGTTTGGCCTCACCCAGAGACGCGGATCTTGTCCTCTCTGTAAGGACTCCAGCGTGTCTGCAGAGCCAGTCATGGAGACGGTAGGTTCCCTTGCACTTTTTTCCACTCCAACCCCACTAACAAACCAAGGGCAATGCTCTCCATTCCACGGGTGACGTGTCCTTCAATACTAGAATGGTCAAGAAGCTGAAAAATAAATCTTCCTCCTGGAAGGCATCTGTGGTTAGTCGGCTTTCTCCTGGTAAACCTGTCAAAGCTCGTTTTGGGTGAGGCACCGGATATTTTCCAAGGGGCACTGTGTTGTTGCTTATGCTGGAATAGGATAGACTAGACTGGTTATTCGATTGAGTTGTGAGACTTCGTATGCTTCTATATAGTTGATCTTATGGCAGAATATCAATCTATGATTAAAGTATGGCTACCAGTCTGTCTGTCAACCAGAATGTACACGATGCTTGGAAATTACCTGGATGGTTTAGTGGTCAACTAGATATTTTGAGCCAATAGTTATAAGCCTGGAATTTCTCACCATTTCCTTCGAACTATCCTGTATTACATTCTTAAGTCCTATATAATGAGTCCTCTTCTATCTCATGCGAGATATACATAGTAGCAAACTTTCCCAACGATTCATCATAAACCAGCCCCCATATCTTTTGTTGAGACGATCGCCCTCGACCATGGGAAAGACGGGGGTTTTGAGCGTAATAGTTTCGCAAGGCGACTTAGTAAGTTGTACCCCGCGCATTTGATAGGCGTTCCACTCGCCACCATCGCATGATCTTCATTATCTTCATTGCTTTATGTTTGTCTTATCACCTGGATGCAGTCGTCATTTCGACTCGGTCGAAAGACATTCGTCGGAAGTCAGGGGTGTTAATAATAGGAGAAATAAACATTGGAGTGCGGCTAGTCCAGGAACCATATTCTCCATACTTTGGAGTCGAGACTTCGTGCCAGAAGACGGGAATTGGAGTTCTCAATTCCGACGAGGGACCTTCTTTGGCGGACATTCGGTATGAGGAGTCAAAGCTACGTAACGGTCATCCTGATAGGAAACAGCCATCGAGTTTCACCGCGACTGTCCGCGCCACTGACTACAGCCCTGGATGCGGTGGTATTGATCTCATACACAGCTCGCAGTGGTCGTTCCAAGTATAAATAGAGATGTTGAACCTCGTTGTCTCACCTCTCCGTCTTTCTCAACAACACCACCATTGCCCCGTTGCAACAGTTCCAATTTCACACTGCTACCACTTCTCCAAATATCATCAAACCCCCCTCCACCACAATGGACACCACGAGCGGATCCAATCGCAACCTGCTGCGCGTCAGCATCGAGTCCCAAAAGTTCCCCGGCGCCTACCTCCGCATGGACGGACGAGGAGTGACCAAATTCACCTCCCCGGGCGGCGGACACGTCAATGCCCAGAACCACGTAGCCTCCTACGAGACCTTCATCATCGTGAACCATCCCGGCGAACACACGTTTTCCATCCTTTCCTCCGTCTTCAACAACGTCTACCTCCGGATGGACGGCACCGACGTTACCTCTGGCGGTACCCATGCGCAGGGCGCGGGGAAGGTTAATTGCCAGTGCGTCCCCATGCTCCCTTCTGAATCTCCCGAAGTTAACCCAGACTAGGTACGGTAGTCATTCGTGGGAGAAGTTCCGGTTCGAAAATCAGCCCGACGGAACCAAGGCGATCGTTTCCGTGCATTTCCCTAACGTCTATCTCCGATTGGAGGATCTGCATAGCTCGGGTGGACCTGAAGGAGCTGGCACGGTCAACTGCCAGAGCTACATCGGCTCCTACGAGAAATTCAAGATCCATGTGCTGTAGGGAGCGCTTAGAACAATGGGTTGACTCTCTGGTTGTCGGGGTTTGTATTTCGGGCGTTCATCGGGATCGGAAAGAGAAATTTTCAAATTGTATTGAGGGGATGTTGGATATTGAGTCGGATAGCATAACCCTTCATACTCGAATGGAAATTGTGGTTTCGACGTAGCGCGCATGCGTCTCTCCTATGGATCTTTTCCAATGAAACTAGACAATTTGTTGTATTTCAAAAAAGTGCCTGGAACCTCGAGGGGATCCCCTAATTGATATTGTTGGGTGTTGGTTTCTAGTTTGTCACTGTAATCTTCCATCACTTGGGTTATCAGGCACAATTGGCCCTGAATTCGCCTTATCCTACCTATTTGGGCAACCTTCCGAGGCCGAGATGTAAACGCTCTAGAATCACTATCAGAATACGAGGCTCACTTCTTCCCCCCCCTCTTCGGGAGTTAGTAAGAGCACCGTGACTCCAGATGACGCTTGACATCCAGGCTAGTATTAACTGATAACAGCCCCAGCCCTAGCAGCCCTCCAGGCACAACATCTTTTACACATTCTTCACGAGAGCCA
The DNA here is from genome assembly GCA_009193565.1 of Aspergillus coremiiformis. Classification (NCBI taxonomy): domain Eukaryota; kingdom Fungi; phylum Ascomycota; class Eurotiomycetes; order Eurotiales; family Aspergillaceae; genus Aspergillus; species Aspergillus coremiiformis. The sequence goes on along the minus strand of ML739043.1, from coordinate 61,658 downwards.
CGAGGAATAATAGTATTTTTGGTAGTAACCATCACAGGACGTATCACAAATTACCATATACTATATTTTGTAGAGCACCAAATTTGATTATCCCGTCTTACTAGCCGTGGGAGCTTCCTTGAATTCCCGCTTCGGTTGTTCATGGTGTCAAGACACGTGATACTGGAGCGGGGCATCTCAAAAACAACTTTCCCACTTCGGCATCTTGGGCCCCAACTTCTACAGCCGAAAGGTACGTCACTAGACTATAAAAGTGAGTGACTCTTTCCGGAGAATTTCGGTTGACAGGGTGAGTGATAACGAACGATTGAACGTCTATTAAGATAGACTGACGCCCCCCGTATTGGAGGTTCAGTGACAACACAAAAACGTTTATCTCTTGACGATTACTGCCAACTACCTCTAGTATGGGTTTCCCAACGCCACTTAACACTGACGCCGAGAACCAACGAAAAAATCTGGCTCAATGGGCTGGGGATAGTGTACGAGGGCAGGATTATGTGGTCGATGAGAAAGGGAACCGGATATATTCTCGGGAAAAAATTGCCCGCTATGTTAAGCCGTTGTTAGCAGCCATGGGACTCTCAGTACGTAAAATATATATATCTATATATCTATATCTATATATATATATATATATATATATATATATTGCATTCAAGACATGAAATTAACCATGTGAATAGGGCTGGGGCTATACAATGTGGCGATATTCGGCATATACGCCGATTGAACCAGTCCCCCGGGCAGAGATATACTTCATTCCTATCGACATCACCGCGGGCCAACCTCAGATAATCCAAGACGGAAGGCAAAGCCAGGTTGTCCCGGGATGGTTCACAATTACGTTAGGTGCATTCGAGCTTACGCCAGAGTTTGATTGTTTGTTGATTGCGGATCTATCCAAAATAGAAAGGGTGTGAGTATGAATTTCTCACATAAATGCAAGGGGGTTGACAAGCTCCGTATACGGTTCACTGGACGTATAGCCAAAGGGATAAGAGGGCATAAAGAAGACACGATATATCCAGGCGACGAGTGGCAGGTCGTACCCAAGGCAGGCGCATATACTCGATAACCTTCTTTGTGTTAGCCGAAGAAATGAAAAAGGAACCAGATAACCTTACTCAATACTGTCACCAGCAATGAACTTGATAATGCATGGAATACAGTATGGAATCCATCCATCCTCGTAGATCTCAGCATTTGTTCCTCCCAGTTTCGTGGTAAAATAATCTAGGCTCTTCCGTTGATCTGCGAATCGACCATACTGATGGGGAGATTGTGCAACTGGAAAGAATTAGTGAATCTCTTTCACAATTAGTTTTGGGACGTACACAGCAGAAACAATTCCCAACTTTTATAACCCCATCCTTGCTTGAGGAGTTGTGATATGCATCGGTTCACCCAGAGGCTGCCAGAACGATACCTTTCGAGATTCTTGTTATCGGAGTCGCTAATATACCTTCTCATCATCCAATCTATCGTTGGTCTTGAGTTTCCGAGAGAGAGGAGCACAGCACAGTAGCTGATAAACACTAGCTGTTGGTATTTGGCAACACGCACCGCAAATTTCCCATCCTCCTCACACTGAATGGTGAAACTACCGTAACTGCAGCCTCGTAGGATCAAGTCTTCATTATCGGTAGACAGGAGCGATGGACATTCCGAAATGCCACTGGGATGTAATACTTGTGCTGAAGTTGAAGGCCGGCCAAGCAAGAGTTGTATGGCTAACTTATTCCTCTCGTTAGTAGGAAACCCCGCGATCTTCCTCGCGTCATGCCATTTATCAGGTTCTGGCAGCGATGAGAGAAACTTGGACAACTCTCTCTCCCACTGGACTGGCTTTGTGCGCGAACGTAAGGTCCCTTTTCTTCGATTCGAATGGAACTTTTCAACCGATAGATTAATGAATCGACTTTCGCGAGCTTTCGAGAGCTCTAAGGATGAACTCAGCGGTTTCGAAGACGACGACGGTGAAGAAGGAATAAGACTTTGTACCTCCAACAGCCTCAGCTCCAGATATTGGATGTACTCTGAATCGTTCCCTTCAAAGTTGAACAGTCTGGATGTGGCTTCCATGTTGGAAATTGGTTCATGACAGGCATCGTTCTTTGTGCCTAATTAAGTACCCGTTAAAACGGGTACCTCATTAGGGATAACTCCAACAGTTGCCGAGAACAGGTTGCTTGCCATTATCTTCGATTAGCCATAGTATTACAGACAGCATCGGAAAAAGCTAGCTGGTATCTATTCTTTAGGGATAGATGACTGAGGCTAGTTCGTCCAAAGATTGGCCAGATTAGTCGCACTAGGCGTGGGCTACACTCGACTCGAAAACCTAACCCCGAATATGTACTTTTCATTGTCTGTTGATCCGCTAGTTGCAATGGATCCCATGGGAAAGGTGATGCTTGATGCAATTATATTCGATGTATACACATCCACCGACTAATGTTAGCTTGCTAGCATGTCAATACCATCAAGAAAGTAGCCATAAGCATCTAGCGGGTCCCCATTGAATTAGACGCCGATTACCTATATGCATGACAAACAGTAGCTAGTTGCTGTACACAGGCCAACTGACTCCATGAACAACATACAATATCCAGGCAGCCCGCTAAGATAGCGCGAGGAATCTCAGTAAACATAGCTTTCTACCCAGTGGCAAGATCGTCATGCTTGTTCTGACCAAGATCAAAACGGAAGACTGCTGATATGCGGAGTTTCTCTACTTAGATTTCCTTGCTAAAATAAGTAACGGGATACTCCAGGAGCACAATATCTATAAAGATGCCAGCCTTGTCCCCAAGTGCTCACTGCATTTTGGCACGGATCAACACTTGCCTCCATTGACCCATCTTTCAAGAGGTAATTCTAATGGCCGTACAGTTTGTTTGATCATGACTTGGTTGGGTGTCTTACTCCGCTGCTTGGGAAGGTGGAGAGAACCCGATGACCTGACTCCCTTTTCTGGTGAGATGCCTTCCTCTGAGGCATTGAAAATAGATGCTGTGAGTATGAATTGTCAGGTCGCTAGGAGATGTCTAATGTGGCACGGCGGGTAGACTACCTTCGTCAGATATGTCAACGAGGAGAACTTTATTGTTGAGAACAGCACCACCATGGAAACCAGTCGCATTGGCTACCAAGGAGATCGTGGCCCAGATCTAAATGTGGAGGAAAATAAGGATCTGACCAACGAGACCGCGTCCGAGAGAAGTATACTCGTGGGAAATACCGGTACAGAGACTCATCTATCTACTCCCTTCAGCGATTTCGATGGGAGTAATATCACAGAAGGAAATGCTGATGACCACTTTCATTCTGCAGAAGGACCTAGCACTACGAGGGCATCCAGTCCACGCAATGATCATCCCGTGGCGATGCAGCGCTTCAGGGCGTCAACATCCAGGGACAGTGGAGAAATAATCGTTCTCCCGGAGCCAGGTTTACCCGTAACAGTAAGTGGCCCCTACCGTGATGCATTGGCTTGAACGTGCTAATGAAAAGATAAGTTGCAGGAGCAGGCACGTTGTGCATTTCCCATGCTGGATGAGTCGACCAGGGATCAAATCGAGTTACTCGGCTATGCAGGCGTTCTTGATTCTCCTATCCGCGAGTCTATTCTGCTGCTTGGTGTAATGTACCGAGAGGAACCTAAGATTATGGGTTGCACAGTGTCATTCTTTAACAGGGAGGAGCAGGGTGCATTGAGGCGGGAATTAGCTTACTATCTGACCAAAGATGAATGGTTTCATATCAGGCGATACGGATCTTACTGGCATTGAATCCCACATATAGCCTCCTTGGATGTCTGTAAATAGGAATATATAAGCAGTTCTTCTTGAGCAGCGATCTTCTTTTTTCTCATCAACCTTTGTAACATCATGGACACCCACCGATTCACGACCCGTCCTGGCCCTTTACGCCCGCTAACGTCTGTTCGGGTTTTCTCTGTTTCCACTCGATACTGTGAACGACAGTCTGTTTTAACATTCGATTATGATGGAGGCAACGCCAGTCTGACACTCAATCATACCAAACCTCTGTCTGAACGGGACCAACACGCCAAACTAATATGGATTGAGAACCAAGCCCCGGAAGCTCGGGAGTCTACCTTATATGAGGTCAACATACTCGACTATGCAGGTATAACACCGGGTTGCTGTAGCTTCATGTGAGTTCTATAACATCAGGTTAGTACCATCCTTACTAAACTAGTACAGAGAAAGGTTTGTTGCAAAGTATGAGCGTAACTGGTATATTCGGTGCTCCGATATAACAACATCTTGCTGTAGGGCGATAGACTAAATATTCCCAGGCTAATGACAGTCAGAAGCCAGCGTTATGGCTATGGCAATTCGGCTCCAATAGAAATCGAATGTTTAGAGATATAGTTTAGTAAGTGTTTACATTGATGTGCAATGAACCAACTGTGAAGCACTGATACAGGCCACACAATTGAGGACACCACGTGATGTTAACAGATGTTCCATATAACAAGCATACCATGCTATTCGGGCGTTCATCGGGGTTCGAGAAAGAAAGACAAACGGGCCCTTTGTAGTACGTTGTTTTAGTGACAAATTCGTTGAATCAACATATCACAAGACTACTAAAATTGCTCAGAAACTAGAGGGGAACCAGTTGGTAAATCTATAATGAATATTATTATGAAATATTAGATTCCCTGTAATCTTCTATCACTTAGATTGTAAGGCACAATTGGAGGGACATAGCTCAGCGGTGTTAGGATTTAGATTAGTAATATTAGAACTTTTTGCTAAGATTCTTTAATACTGTTAAGCTTTTATACTAGTTTAAATTAAATAAAGATTAATAATAGTAAAGAATCTCTTAGTAAAGCTTAATAGTAATAGAGAATTAATTAATAAAGCTTAATAGTAGTAGAACTTTTCACTATTAATACACTTAATATAAATATTTTATTAATATTATTTATTTTTATTGATTTTATCAAGATAAAAAATTACAGAAATTTTTAAAAAAATATAAATATATTTATTTATCAATTATCTTTATTAAATATATTTTTTTAAATTTTTTATTAATTTTTTTTACTATAAAAAAAGAATATAATATTTTAATATTCTTTACTAATCATGTTTTCACTATAACTAATTTTTACTTAATATAAACTAGTATTAAAGCTTAGTAATATTAGAGATTTTTTTTTAAAAAGTTAATAGTAATAAAGAATTTCCCTGAAAAGTTCAGTAATAATAAAGAAATAACACTAGCTCTACCACTACCGAGGATTTTATTATTCTAGGGTTCTAGTATTACTGACCTAAATCCTAACACTGCTAAGCTATAAGCCCCACAATTGGCCCTATGGAATCCATTTCGCCTTATTCTACCTATTTGGGTAACTATCTAGAATCGGCCCACTTCTCTTTAATATCCAGACTAGTATTAACTAATAACAGTTCTAGTTCTAGTAACTTTATAGAAATAACTTTTTTTATATATTCTTCACAAGGAATAATAATATTATTAGTAATTATAGTATATTACTATCACAGAACATATCACAAATTACTATATAGAATATTTTGTAGAGCACAAAATTTGATTATCCCGCCTTCCCAGCCATAGGAACTTCCTTGAATTCCCGCTTCGTTGAATCAACATATCACAAGACTACGAAAACTGCTCAGAAACTGGAGGGGAACGAGTTAGTACATCTGTGACGAACATTATTATAAAATGTCAGATTCCCTGCAATGTTCCATCACTTGGGTCATAAGGCACAATTGGCCCTATGTTATCCTTTCTCTTTGGGCAACAACGGCTATGGCCGGGCGAGACTTAAACGGGCCAGAATCAAGTCTCCCGTCCCGCCGCTTATAGGTATCCCCAGCGCAGATCCCAAAAAAGAAAAGAAAGAAAAGCACAGTTCCAATTGACATGGGGTCCTGACCAATGAAAGAATTCGCCACTTGAGTTATTGGGTTCTCACTGAAAGCACAGCCACCTCGCTACTACAGGGACACAGCTCAGCGGTGGTAGGATTTAGGTCAGCGGTGATAGAGACCTGTCTTGGCACATTTTTTGAGTAGATTTTAAATGGGTACAATGTATCAACACTACACATGTAAAGCGCAGAGAAATGAAAAAAAAAAAAGGATTCCGACCTAATGATATCCCTAATGAAGGACCCTAAATTACTATAATATATCCTAATAAACCACAATGGACCCTAATACCCTAATAGTTAGATATACCGTACCCATTTACAATCTACTCAAAAAATGTGCCAAAACAGGTCTCTATCACCGCTGACCTAAATCCTACCACCGCTGAGCTGTGTCCCTTATTCCAATGACTGCCGGTCTTCCGCGTCGAGCAGAGTAATAGAACAGGATAATCTCGAAACTCCCTAACAGCATAGTCCTAATTCAGAATCCGGGCAACTTGCCACCACCGCAAGACCAGGCCGAACAGCACCCCGTCAGAGCGCCCTGTCACATCTGATGCACCCGAAGCTTGTGATCGTTCAGTCGGTCCTCTCGGTTGAAAGACTTGAAACAACCATCGACGGTGCACCGGTAAGAGCGAGGCGAGATGTGGATGGTCTTCAGGTGTCGCACCAGGTCTGCGTCGCGGTTAAAAGCTCGGGTAAAGGTACAGCCCTCCCATCTGCAGCGGAGATGACGTCGGTCACGGTTTTCGCTAGATTCGGTTAGGATAATGCTGTGAACGTTTGAACGGGGGGGAGGTGAGGATACCGTTCGTTCACGGTTGCGGGGTTGCTGGGCAGTCGGCCTGTAGATTGCGACCGCATTGCCTGGACGGATGGGGGAGCGACGGGGTTGCTGCTTGGATGTCCGGACTGGTATTGTCCGGCGTTGATTTCGAACATGGTGGTATCTCGCAGATCGTGAGAACCAAGGGTGCCAATAATAGGATCTAGATCGACAGCGATCAGGTTGGATGGCAAGATGCTCTCCATGTGTAACTCAATCCCCATCGCTGGCTCATACGGTGCGACAGAGCTAGGATTCAGAGATTCCTGTTCCCACGGAATGTCGACCTGTAACCCCGGGTACAAGTTGAACATTGGATACGGTGTGAACTGGGGAGCAGGAGGGGATGGCCCCATATCGAGTTCTCCTACCCAGAGCCCGACGTCATTGAGACTCGGGGGAGAGAAAGAAGAAGCAGCAGCAGTAGCAGTACGACGGAGACCAGCAGTTGGTGCAGCAGGAATACCGGCCATGGTTGCAAGGACCGAAATATTTCGACGGAAGAATGCACATTTTTGCGAACTCCGGGGCTTTTAATCAGTCTGTCTATACTAGTTGAAATCAGGCAAAGATCAGCAGTAGTACGGAGTAAAAAATTTCTTGATATGATCGAGAATTTATTCTTTAAAAATGGATTTTTCATTATGGCTGGTCTGTACGAATTTTGACGTGTTCCTAGCGCGGATTTTCCGGGCCGTTCCTTATCACTGGGCAATGCATTAGCGTATTGCCTCACTTATATCAATATATTTTATATACAGGGGTGCGGACGTATTGCCCGAGAGAAAACAAAACAGATATCATAGGGTGCACCATTTATCTTCGGCAATGTCCCGCTGCACGTACGATATCTTGCATGCAGCGTGCTAGTCGATCAATGATATCACAGGATCGGAAATAGTCCAACGAGATTCGTTACGATTACGGAGGCCTATAGCGGCCACTCCGCAACAACAGGATCCTAGGTATCAATGCTTAGTTTCACCACCAATTTGGCTACTAGGGGGGCAGGTGCTGGTGTAAAGTAAAATATTAAAATATATACCTTACGTACCTATTCTTCCTCTGGCCATTCAGTATCCTCAGGATCCAAGTTGATTGGATCATTAAGATTATCGCCCTCTTCAGGATCCAAGTTGATTGGCTCGTCCAAATCAATGATCTCAGCATCTACATTGATCGGATTATCCTGAGAGGAACCGAGACCTCTCGGACGACCTCCACCCCCCCTTTAGGGACCTTCTTGGTCATTGAATAATGTGGATTTGGACGAGCCATCCGTCCACCAACAACCAGTTCACTGGGTGAACTTGTTTTCCTAGTTAACAATTTCATCGTATGCACCTGCCATGTTGGGTAATAGATTACCAATAGGTATCTTGCGGTGTAATACACCCCTTTTCGAAACAATGGCAACCCACTGTCAATCCTCACTCCCCGACGATGTTTAGAAAACAACGTCGCTAAGCCAGCACAAGGCCGTCTAGACTCCAACATCTGAGCCAGTTATATTATCTATAATAAGTACGACCCTTACAAGAGCAGCGTGTCATATCTTGACAGGTCTATTCCGCAGCGCTCGATCGTTCTTGGCATTCGATTGAGAAGACTCGCGTATCTGCACTAAGTGTAGTGTTCCAATATCCCTGTATGCGACAAGTTGAATCTGTGCGCTCCAACGCAGGGCTATTTATGCAATGTGCCCGGCACGAGGCCAGTAGTCACGTTTATCGCCACTTTTGACGAATTAGGTCTTGAATAATCCCGCTAGACATTGCATTAGTTCAGTCATTCTATGTAGAAAACATTTATTCACGTAATCTGTGTGTGATATGTAAATGACATTCAACATCACAGAATTCACACAACGCAGCCAACGACGAAGAAAAGAACAGGATAAATTGAATTAGGCCCATGAATTGCACGCTACGGAAACATTCATCAATATAGACAATGAAGACAGTTACTTCAAAATCTAATTAACTCAAATACTGCGGCGATTGCACCCGGGTAAACACCTTACGGTGTCACTGCATTGCCAAAGCTGGGATACTTTAGTGTCAATTCCTCGGATACAAGGCCAACGTCTTCGCAGTGTATAGGCTGTGGATAGATATCACTTCACAATTATCCATCTACACCCCCCATCATTTTACTAGCGGACCGGCTGAATAACCTGCCAGAAACATAGAGCGACGATGACTCCCGTGGCGAAACAGGTTGTAACAGACGGAGATGAACTCGGTCTATAGCCGAAGCTGAATTGACTATTTGACTGTGCCTTGTCCAGGGCTTACAGCTCAGCGGTGTTAGGATTTAGATCAGTGGTGCTGGAATCCCGGAACAACAAAATTCTTGGCAGTGGTAGAGCTAGCGCCATTTCTCTAGTATTACTGAACTTTTCAGGGGAATTCTCTACCATCGCTAATTCTTTAAAAAAAAATCTCTAACATTGTTAAGCTTTAACATTAATCTAAATCACATAACAGTCTACAATAATAAAAAATTGATTAGTAAAGAATATAAAATATTATATTTTTTTTTAATAGTAAAAAAAATTAATACAAAATTTAAAAAAATATATTTAATAAAGATAATCGATAAATAAATATATTTATATTTTTTTAAAAATTTTTTATAATTTTTTATTTATAGAATATCAATAAAAACCAATAATATTAATAAAAATTTATGCGATGCTTATAAATAATAAAGATTTATAAAAAGCTCTACCACTGTTAAGCTTTATTAATTAATTCTTTACTATTGTTAAGCTCTACTAAAAGATTTTCTACCATCGTTAACCTTCGCTCAATTTAGACTAGTATAAAAGCTCAATGGTAGTAGAGAATCTTGGTAAAAAGTTCTAGCATCGCTGACCTAAATCCTAACACCGCTGAGCTATGTCCCTCCTCGTCCAAGGTAGTGCTTGCTATAAGGTTATCAGATGATCTCACAAGCCCTCAGCAAGTTCTTCGTCTACCAACTGAGACTATTTGCATCAAGCCTTTACTCGCGTATTCCTACCCATAAACCAATAATCACCCCCAACCCAGGCGATAAGATACTCGCGCTGCAACAGCACGGTGAAGTATTAGTAGTCGCTGCAACCTCAACCAGACCAAGTAGGGCTGATCAGACATCAAATCCCTGTTGATGAATACGAGGTCATCTGATGAGCGTTTCGTTACCCCTCATTCCCGACCTCTATTTCTTTTCTCCTGAGACTTTGGAACTGTTCTGGAGTGATAATCTTTGTAATACTACATCTGGATGCTTGATTCTACCGGGAGACTCTTAACCATGCCAATGTCCAAATGGTACCATTGGTGAAAACATGCACAGGCGGTGGAAGATCGGGACCGGCGGGATCAAGTAGATTGCCAGTACCTGTGGTGAATTGGAACTTTGTCACAATAGGGTTGATGAGATTTATTATCAGGAGGTGAATAGTATGTTTTCAGTGTCGGGGACATTCTAGCAACATTGTCTTGTTGATGGATGGTATACCTTGAAGATTCTGGAGGGCGTTTCGGATACAAACGTGGCACTGAGTATGGCGGTACCACTTCCTATACAACTTGGAAAAGGTCTGCATCTACTACTCCGTATAGAATTCGTTTTTCCTTGCCGGGAGCTTGGCGGATGTTTTATGGCACGGGACATTGTATGTGTAAAGTCTACACAGAACGCAAGCTCGGGGTGTGGTATACTAATATGGAAACAGTCAATCCTGTCCAGGGAAAATCAGAGGATCTGGATTGGATCGAGAAGTTGAAGACGAGGCAGGTGGTCAAGTAGCAGCGTAAGCGATCGGTCAAGACTGCGTTGTTGAATGAATATAGCATAGCTCAAGAGCATAACGATATCTATAGATCATCACGACCAATAAAAAGTCAGCAGCTTATTCCAATGATGTGTACATGTCAGGCGCTGGAACGCCGTCGGTGATCCATGTTTCAGTCGCCGAAGTTATACCAAAAGAGACTTGGTGGGCATCTGCGACCAAAAAACAACTTCGAAACCCCGGGGAGATCCACGGTTATTGACGGTAAACTCTGGTTCATGTTCGTATGACCGTGGGTATATAAGGACTATGCTATCCTGAGTATCGATCCCGTAGCTATAGATTTCTCCCCTGGTATAACTGCAGTAATGAGTCTCTCAGAGGAACTCCCAACACCAGCACCAGTAGCTGGCCGACTCGTCGGTCACTTTCAGAACCGGTATGCGAATAGTTCTGTTCTGGTGCGATCCAAATAAGTTTTCACTGCTAACTTTCCCAGTCCATTAGAGGATCATGGATCCGGCTGGGCTTCTCTTTGGGATTCCGACGAGGCCGATCTCTGGGATCGCGGGAAACCCTCGCCGGCATTGGTCGACCTCATTGAGCAAGAGAAGGATAATGCCACCTTCCAGCCATTGACGCCAAACGGTCAACGGAAGAAAGCACTCGTGCCCGTATGATTCCCGTTCACGAGACTGCAGGTGAAATGATAGTACTGAATGTATGTATTTACAACATCAGGGCTGCGGACGCGGGTACGATGTAGTCATGCTCGCCCTACACGGTTTTGACGTCTATGGACTTGAAATATCCGCATCCGGTGTAACAGCCGCGAGAAAATACGCCGACACTGAGCTGCAAAAGCCACAAGAATATAACTTTGGGTCTGAGTGGACGGGACCAGCGACTCCGGGGCGCGTTTCTTTTGTCGAGGGGGACTTTTTCAAACTCGATTGGGAGCGGCAGGTTTCGGCGGAAGGAGGTGTCCAGTTTTACCTGGTTTATGATTACACGGTATTTGCGCCTGGAAGACTCGTGTTTGATAAGAAGGATTAAAGGTCTGACTAGATTAGTTCCTTTGCGCGTTGCACCCGCAAATGCGCCCGCAGTGGGTAGCGCGCATGGGTCAGCTTGTCGCTCCCGATGGAGTCTTGATTTGTCTGGAGTTTCCTATGTACAAGGATCCGACGCATGCTGGGCCGGCTTGGGGACTGAACGGGGTCCATTGGGACCTCCTAGCACGCGGAGGTGATGGGGTTCAGAATATAGGGAAAAAGGCGGAGGTGGATCAGATCGATCAGCTACCAGGTCAGTTCAAGAGGTTACTGTATCTGAAGCCTGTTCGATCGTATGAGGCAGGGAGAGGAGAAGATATGTTGAGTGTTTATGCGCTAAAGTAGAAGGCTGTACGGAGTAAAAAGTATGCCTCGTGACTCCTGTCAATTTAGCTCAGGTATCTTGGCATAAGCACTAAAGCTGGTAGTGGTTTTGGCAAAGCCGAAGTATTGAGATTATGGAGGTATTTCACCATCGTGTTAACCCCTAATTCTGCCTCGTCTACGGATAATTGATCACCTTCAACAAAAAATTGTAATAAGACTCGTGCAGCTTTTCGGTCGGATTATCCCATTGTTTTCATAGACAGGTATCCGATCAATGCGACCGGCGTCCTTGTGGTCATGCCAAGGGGATTACACAACCCGCTGCCGGCTTCTTTGCGCAGTATGTATCTTCACTTTCGATCGTCGAACCCTTTTCTCATCATGATGAATAAGCACTGACATCGCTGCAGGTGAGTGCAAGAAAGCCAGTCAGATTCTGGAATCTTTCTTAAATGCGCCATATTTCGGGAACCCTGGAAAAGAGCTCCCGGCCAAGGTTCTCACCAATGCCAAGGTAACCAAACTACGACTGGTGAGAGAGGATATCGACAATCTGATAATTCTTCCAGGGTCTCGCAATATGCACAGTAGCCAAAGCGGGAATGCTAGGGTCCGCCCGATTTGGGTCCGGGATAGTCATCGCACGGTTGAATGATGACAGCTGGTCTGCTCCGTCCGCGATCTCGTTGGGCGGGGTGGGATTTGGTGGCCAATTCGGCATTGAATTGACCGACTTTGTGTTTTTCCTCGACGACGCCGCCCTTCGCTCCTTCTCGCGCATGGGGAGCTTGACCTTGAGTGCGAACATTTCGATCGCCTTTGGGCCCGTCGGCAGGAGCACCGAATTTAGTGGTAATGCGAATTTGGAGGGTCTCGCGACGATGTTCGCATATTCCAAGACCAAGGGACTCTTCGGTGGCATCAGCGTGGAAGGAGGTCTGCTGGTGGAACGACGGTTCGCCAATAAAAAACTCTATAACTGCAAGGTCACTGCAAATCAATTGCTCCATGGAGAGATCCCTCCGCCACCCGAAGCTGCGCCCCTGCTGCGCATTTTACAGACGGATAGATTCCAGAAAAATGTCACGATGCCCGCTTCTGAACCGTCTACGCGAGGGTTGGAACTGCCTACCGGCCCAGAAAATCAACCACCTGTGGAATTACCCCATGAGGAGATTCAGCGAGAGTCTCATAATTTCCCAGCTGAACTGCACGGCGAATCGAGCGTCACACTGCCCGTGGAGCTACCAGCGGAACCAGTCACACACAGACCCCAGGAGCCGATCACACATACTACGGGGGAGAACGAAGAGCCACAAAATCACCTCCAGACCCGAACTGGTATAAAGAGAAAACCACACAACGCATTGTCCTCTGAGGTGATCCCCTTAGAGTTGCAGTCAGTGTCTAGGACCGACACACTTGAGAAAGCGAAGATCCCGCACATCATTGAAGCGAGTGTCCCGAGTACAGCCACGCAAACTGTCTGAGCCGTTTGAAAGATGGGATACCATGGGTTATAATATCACACATGCCAGCTAAGACAAGCACACCCTGTGATATACAGAGATGAATGCGATAATCATATGAACGTTAGAAGGGAAGTTGAAACTTGATATCGACCTCTTCCAATCTGGGAATAAATCGCGATCGGCATGTCACATGCTCCGTGCGAAAGCTTGGTGCAGGCTGAGTCCCGTATTGGGTAAAGCGCAGAATGAGAGGCGTACAAGTACTCGGTCCACGTGATAATGTTGGGGAGAGACGTTTCTATGCATCAACCAGTGATCAATCACCTCATAGTGAATGAAAATACACAGGTAACTAGTGTATTGAAAGGTAGTCTGAACTCTCAACCTTGGTGAGTGACAGGGCAAACTTCATGACGGATATTAGTATATCTCCCACATTCGACCAGCCTGAGATTAGTAGTTCGTTTAGTATAACACAGTATCATGGTTGCAGTGTACTAGTAGATCACCACGTAACGCTCAACCGTCATTGCCTTACACTACTAGTACAAGTATGAATACCAGTGGCTAGAGGATAGATAATGTTGCTGGTGGGATGGTCAACCCCCCACAAACAATCGGGATAAGTAATTGCTGGACCAATGCATCTAGATACGCTAGGCAGAGGTTTCACAAACGACATCAATACCAACTACAAAGAAAGGGGAAAACTCGCTCTTCATGGATAATGGCTCGTATTGACCGGATATCTAAGGGCAAGAAGAAAATGGCGGTGGGATGAAATGTCTTGAACGTGACAAAAGAAGCATTCTTTGCCCTTGGGTGCAATTCAGCGATTTACAGAATTGCTAAAACATGACAGCAATGCGAGAAAAGGCCTGGCGTATCATTTTTCCATCTGAAAGAGGCCCGGAACCTATTTCCCCCAAGTAACTATTCCTGAAGTCTTTTGACGCCATTACCCATCCTTGAAAGTAGCATCATCACCACCACCATTCCCGTCGGGATGTCAACCTTATCATGTCATTTTTGGGTGTTCCCTGATCCGTCTCATCCTGCACGACTGGCTATTTACCGGACGAAGCGGCGGGGACGGTCGGCGGCCTGCTGCTGGGCAACAGGGATGACGTTGGTGGGGATAGCGTCGAACTGCGGTCGGTTGCGTTAGCACACCATCATCCGGGATCCGGGAGAAGAAATGCATCACATACACCAATGCTCTTGAGGAGGTCCTTGGTGTCCTGGTCAACGTCGAGCTTGCCAGTCTCGGAGTGCTGGCTGAAGTCGAGAGCGGAGACCTCGGGAACGTATTGATCCTTACGCTCACGCTCCTCCTCCTGGAGCTTGAAGGAGATACCACGAACAGGGCCGCGCTGGATACGCTTCATCCTATGGAGTTGAAAACAGCCGTGTTAGTCGTTGAGGGGGTTTTTCTTTCTCGAGACCAAGTCCATCTTCGTAAATTCAGGCACACGGGAATTCATACAAGTGAGTGGTGTATCCGGCAATCTACTCGACAAAAATCGGTCGTTAGTTTCGACGTTCCCTCGTGTGAGATCCCCTTCCGGAGGAGGGTGAGGAAATTTACCTTGTTGCGCAGGCGCTTGCTGGCAATGATGGCCACCTCATCGCAAAGCTTCTTGTTGACCTCGAAGTCGAGGGTGAGCTTGGGGTAGTAACGCTCAATGATGACCTTGGCGGACCGCTTGACGGTCTTTGTGCGAACGCGACCCATTTTGGCGGATTAGTTGTCGACCTCGAAAGCTGCGATGTTGTTCGGGTGGTTGTGAGGTTGGGCAATTTTGGTGTGCATTCCGATTTCTGCCAAGTCTCGCTTAACGACCGTCGGGTCATGTGAAATGAAGTCACATGACCATTGCCATCCATATCAGCATCTTTGGTTTTCGTCTTCCTCGCATTGGACAATGCTCATTGCACCCCAGTGACTGTTCACCGTTTACTCAATTTACCATTCGGGTCGGAGTACTTTCTTTATATCTGCTCAAATGCTGTATTGTATGTATGTATCAGGTGTACATACATACAAATGCCGACGTCCCTCTGTTCGTCTCAGCCGCTGGGCGGTCAGAGCATCCACCTGAACGATCAGGCATCTAACGTTAGCCCTATCCCACATTATTCTGCACTGTAAAATCTTCCCTTCCACGCTAATTCCCTTTGGAAACAACATCCATCGGACCATCCATCGTAGACTGCATCCACTTTAGTACGTACAACAAGTTCTCTCTTCCCCGCATACAAGTTTATATTAAGTTATCAACACTTAAGTTTATCACTCTCTGGTCTTTTCACTTGGTCCTTTTTTACGTCCTCCTATTCATCGGGCTCCAATGCTGTTCCCTACTTCTATATCAGATCAAATGAACCCGTGACAATCCGGAGCCCACACCATCCATGAGTCTTGTCATGGGGCTGTGGGGGAATGCTGATATGCTTGGGTGTGGGGTCATAAGGAGCGTCGTCAACCAATTTACAGCCACCAAAACTACTAACCATGATTCAACTGTGCAAAAGCTCCTTTAGCTACTCATGTAGATACTTTCTTGAATATTGTTCTACCTAGCCAACCAGGTCGTGTGCATTCCCCTTTCGGGTCTAACACCCATTCGTTACTGTAATCAGCCAAGGACATGATGCGATCTGGATACCTGTTAAGATCCAGAATGAATGGACTCGTGAACATCCAACAATTATCTAGTAACTGACAACCCAACCGAAAGACAGCAGCTATCATCAATGTTAATTAGGAATAAGGCACTCAGCCGGATCATGTGACTAACAGTCACGTGTATATATTTGGTCTCCGCGGTCATGGAAATATGAAGTTTTCCGCATCGCAAGTGGCGTTTACCCTGTTAACGATCTTAATGCTGTGCTATAGCGGAGCAAGATTTGATTCTCAGGTACGTGGAGAAAATACGGATGATTGTTTGCAGGGAGTCGAGGTATTTGGAGCGCTGAACGCTATATATACGTGTATCGATAACTTGTTGGCACATATAGGAACTTCAGTTTCGATGAAGAATTTGAATATTATTACTAACTGCGTTCAAATTTGACTTGGTGAAGACTATGCGTTAACCGCAGTAATGAATGCTCGCAATTTTGATGATCCTACAGTATAAACCCACTAGTACTATATACTCATGGTAGTCTTGAAGTGTCATATTGTACCGTGAAAAAAGCAATAACCCCTATGGAAAACTGCCCGACGAGGTTCAGAGAATCGTTTTCAGCATTTAAACCCTGCCAGTGCGCATGGATATGGCACAGTCCAGAGAACGTCAGGCCCGGGGAGCCGAAATGACCGACAGTATTGCGTAAGATAAGATAATATAAAATGATATTTGAAATGTGTTCTATCGAAGCGAAGGAGTCTCCGAATACTTTTGGATACCAGTCCACCCAGCATCAGAAGGCCCATAAACGGAATAGAAGGTAATCATAAAGCTAATTAAAATGCAACCGCAACCTCAAGTACAATCGCTCAACAATGGAAGTTTTCAAAGCATAACTTATTTGCTCACTGTGCAGTTGAGGAACGCCGCTGTAATCCCACGTTAGTCTTACTTCGATGCCGGAATTGCGAGAAACTTACACTTCGAGAAGAATGCATAGCTCTCCGCATTCTCAAGCGCAGCAGTCGAGTTCAAGAGATGCACTGCATTGTAGCCATATGTCTCGGGACCAAAGATGCCCTTGGTATGGGCCATTTCATGCAAGCTCGAGGTGGCCTGGTCTAGGACGGTGCAGACGTCCGACCACTGGGGGAATTTGGTGAAGTAGGCAGGGCAAGTCCGGATGCGTCCGTAGGTTCCATCCGTCTCGCCGTAGGCGGTCATAATGAATGAATGGTCGTCAATACAGTTGATGCCCTCCGGAGTGCAGTAGTAGTTCACGACGCCGTTGTCGCCCGCCAGGGCTTCCGTGGCGATTTTCTCCAAGACACCGGCCACGCGGGTCTTGGCTTGATCGTCATCGGTCTTGAAGAAACTCTGGAAGAGGTCCGTTGAATAGTCGGATCCGGAGCGGATCAGATCGGCGCCTGATTGAGCCATTTTGGCTGCCTTGGTGAGTGCGTCGTCGATCATTTGTTTTCTCTCAGAGGAGCATTTTGCAAGGGATGCGCGCTCTTCGAGAGGCCTGGCGATGACGGCGAGATTGCCGGCAATTAGGGGAAGGAGAACGAGGGTCTGGAAGAAACGCATTTCTATTGTGGAATTGAATAAAAGAAAGAAAGAGTGATATAACTGAAAAGACTGGAGTAGATGCTAAAGATTGACTGAAAGGTAATGATTGACAGCCACCAGGGCCTGTAGTAAAGAGAGTATAGGAGAAAGAAAGAACGACGTTGGTGTTTTCGAAGAGAGCGTCGACTTAGGGGCTGAAGTCTATCATTTATAGCAGCAGGTGTCCCTGACGGACCGAGCATTCGCCGTTTCATTACCAGGTTCCATTGATCTGTCCGGAAGTTGTCGTTCCATGTTTCACTGTTGAGTGTTGGACCCCTACCAATCGATTTCGTAGAGAGGTACCAAAATTTGTGACAGACCCACTAACGCCATTTGATCTGACTATTGGTACTACGATGGTACGTATTACAGAGATGGACTGATGGACTGTTCGCACGGCTGAAGGGGAGACCTGTCACTTTGAGTTACCAGGGGGCGTCTAGAGAGTATTTAGAATATCAATGCATGTAACCCTGTACCCTTCAACGCCTGTCACCCTGCGCTTTCTTTCCGCTCGTGTGGTATAAACACTCCACGCCGCTGTAGACGCTCCTCGCCCCTGATCGGAGAGCCATGGAACAGCCGCGCGGATAAAGGGCTCCACGTGTCACGTGGTGGCCAACAAAGAAAAAATTTCCGAGCAAAGCTTAAATAAGGCGAATGACTCTTGGCTTCTCAAATGTTGGAAAAGATTGAATCCAGTGAAGGAGCAGGGTAGTTTTCATATTTCGTCCTTCTTTCTTTTGCCCTGGAATGTCTAGGGCGCTCAAGGAAAGCTCTCCATTGCCATTATACAGTGATGCCATGCTTGAGGTGATCTCCCGCTGACCTCAAACCCTAGGACTTCCTCGATTGGCAGTGGGCACTTTATTCTGTAGGGTTTGCCCTGAAACAGGCCAATTTAGAGTTTAGTGTCTGATTCCGTTCCGGAATTTAAATCCCCGATCTTCAGCTAGTTTTGGCCACCCCCAATCTTGGGAATGCATCGGCATACCGTACTAGGATCCTGCCAACCAGAACTTGCATCTACAATATCACCTATTGGACAGGTATTCTTGGGGGTAGAGTGGGATTGTGTCATTATTCATTGTAGCCACTTTCACTAATTACATAGGGAGAATAATTCATTGTAGCCGTGAAGATTCAAGTCACTCCGTGAAGAACTTGCAGCTTGAATAATGCTATGAAAATCATTCCCAGAGTTTGGGATTCCCTACGACTTGGTGAAATTGAACATGCAATTCCTCCAGACCATTTATACCTATAAGAAAAGCCTCGTCTCGATAGACATTCTACTAGTATATCTGAAAATCTCCCCACTAGGCCAAAAATATGTCCAGAAGTCCCCTGTCCCCGTCCGGAGTGTATACCATATCTGTATCCGTATCCCAGCACACCATCGAAAGATTTGGGCTCCTTATTTGCATCTGATATGGATAAATCATCAATCCAATCATTCATGAAGCTGCATATAGGGCGGACTGCGCGACAGACCGTCTCGAGCAGCGGTGCATTGACGTGGTCTACGCTGTTATACCGAGCTCACTCATTGGGTTCACGCCATCTGTTTGTTTATTGTGCCTTATATCAATCCACACGGCCAAAATGCCGGCTGACATCTAGTCTGCCTTGGCTAGATATCATGCCTCTACCAACGCCTTACATAATGCAGACGATATGGCCAGGTATCATGGGTGTTCTGGGAAATGCCTTAATTTTTCGCGTTGACGCGCTGGACTGGACAAGAACAGACGAGAATGAAAACAGCAACGTGAACTTTCAGAGAATCGCTGAGCTGGGAATATCTCTCAGCCTGTCCAAACCTTCCTCGCTTCTGGACGCCACGCAATTCCGGACCTCAAATACAAGCTGAAGAAATCTACAGGCTGGTGACCCGTACCCTGAATATCTTCCGGGGTCAATCATGAGTATATGATATATTAATCCACGCGGCCAAAATGCCAGCCGAGGTCTGGTCTACCTTGACTAGATATTATGCCTCAACCAACAGGATCCACTGATGAACATGACGTTTAATACAAGTCTAATGCATGTTCGGATGGAAAAACAGGCATCGGGACGGTCATCTCAATGTCCTCGGCGACTACCACACTTAATGGCAAATCTCGACCAGGTCAGAGGGCAGAAAAACCGTGTGGACTCGTGGTCAGACAAACGGGCAATGACAGAGTAGCAGGGCTGGTCAGACAAGGAGCTGAAGCCAAACCAGTCACAGGCAATCAATTCGACATCGAGAGTCAAGAGCCCTGAGAGCTCAACGGTGCACTTTTGAAGAGGAATACAGTCCATTTAACTATTATTTCATTTCTCCTGCTAGACATACGTGAGTTGCAACTTTCCTAATCATGGAGTTACACGTACACTAATAAGTTACTAGGTCCCGTTAGCAATAGATAAAGATTTGGCTAAATTACTGCAGCGGTCATTCAAGACGGCGACACGAAACTTGCTGAATGAATACGCATTGAAGATAACCAGATATTGTTCTAATCTCGAAAAAGGAAGAAAGAAACGGATGATGCTCAAAAGCGATATATAGCTGACAATACCCTCATTCGAAAGATGTCGACGGAGCTCAGTGGAAGTACACTCAATTCCATCTGACCATCGGTCGTGATCTATTGCCCAGGACCTTGACCATGGATATCTGCCGGTGGTGACTATAGGTTTACTGAACATAGGCATCTTAGCCAGCTCTAACGGTTATTTGTTGGCAATCGACAAAACAAGCAATTTGCTTACGGGGTTTATTGACCACTGCCTATTATACAGGCAGAATATAACAGCACCTTACCTTCCTTTTTCACCATATTTCTCATTATACAGATACCGCTTTCTCTAGACAATGAGATAACAATTTATCATCATAAAGCGATGATACGGAACCAGCATTATCAGCACATACCGTACGCACCGTGCGGCGGCCAGAAGGTAGTTATCCTCTCTGTTTATCTATGTACCACGAACGTATATCATCCATTCTTACTAACATGGCGGATGCTCTTTCTAGTATCCTCTTAGACCAGCCGATCAAGCTCTTGTCCGCTTCCTAGATTCTCGCCATGAAGTGGAGCATGAACGATTACAGGGGGTTATGGCGACTCGCCTAAGTAGTTGTAGCGGTACAATGCTTGCAACTCCTGATGTCACTTCAGGATAGATCCACGCGAAGAGCGATGACATAAGAAACCGTTCGATACCCAGCCACGAGAAGCAAATCGTCTGGTGGACTACCGGCTACCAAACGCGAGGTCAAACAGATCGCGCCACGATGGAGCAATGGCCACTCGACCTTAACATACCGGGTGACTCGCCCTAGTCACAAGTCCTGTTGAACAAGACCCATACTTCTAAAGGATCATGCTCCGTTCTGCCGTGCATATATTGACGACATGACCATCGCTTCACCTACACTGCACGAACACATAGAACATGTTGATAGCATGCTCTACTCAATCAAGGCTTAGACCTAGTGTTAGCTGGCATTTGGTCGACTGGTTTTGAGAAAACATAGAGTACACTCAACGCCAGGACTGGTTATTAGTCCACTCGACAAAAATGCCAGCCGACGTTTAGTCTACCTTGACTAGATATTATGCTTCTACCAACACTGGAATCCCCTACCGATTGCTATAAGGAATGGAACTTTACCCATTCCCCAGTCGTGGTCGCAATCCTCTGGGGATGTTCTAGTCTATGAATGGATTTCACTCCACAGACCCTGAGAGCTACGACGGGTGGTCCAGTTTTTGGAGAAAAAAGCGACAAACGCATCCTTGTCGAGGTGGAGGGCAGCTTAGCCTTAACCTACTCCGGTGATGCTCTGAATTCGCTACGAAAGACTCCAGTACGCTGCCACTTGAGTGTTGCGCCTGTGGCTGATCGGATGTCTCGGGATCAGGAGTTAGTAAAAGAAGAGGAGGCATACGAGAAAGTCGTCTCTCTAGTCAGGAGAACATATAGGAATACTATCCTGACATTCAAACAGACTCTTTCTGTATATATACAGCTTCATGATTCTAAGTAAGGGAATCAAGTTATATTATCATAAGAATCTTGAAATCGGTGATACCCCCCAGCACTCTCTACATGCATTGTGTATAAACAGGACATCACCAGCAGCCTATATGTTACTTTTACCCGCGGTCTAAGCAGTGTATCCCTCCCTGCTCTTAGCTATAATCCGGGAAATGGTTACAATAGTAATGAAGAAACCAGTATAATAGTCCAGGGGCGGGATTGATAAGCTTACATTAAATTCTATAGGTATCTGATACTCCTCTTCTCTGCCCACTTGACGATTGACGGTAAAAGGGGCACCTGATGACCGATCGTTACTTTGGCTTCCTTTTTCACAATCAAAGGAAACAGAAATACCTCGGCGGTAGGACAGCAACCATGTTCAAAAAACAGCCCCCCATATTGAATCATCTGGTCAAGAATCTGGAACCAATGTCGTTCTTTGCTGGAGTGGATAATATCAGTACAGAGCCTTCCGGCTCTTTGACTGGAGTGAGCTAAAGTCAAGCCTGGATGGCATGTCCTCCATCATGCCTTCTGTACAGAACCCTGGCCATCTCTGTTCCGATGCTCCTGGAGAAGAAATGCTGCAAAATGCTTGGTGAATGAATCTGCTCTCTTCAACCTACTGACACCTGCATTCGAGCTATGTGCTGCGAACCATATCTCAATCCTGCACCTCGCGCGATGTGATGCTGAACAGTGAGGCCAGCACAGCCTCCACTAATGAACTCAACCGCACGCATCTAAAATCCGAACACTCCAATCCCGAACAGCCACGCGCTCCGGGTCGCACTAGTATATTCAGCCTCGTCTGGGCGGCGGCAACCGACCATCGCATGGAGGCCCATAGGTGGGTCTTGATATAGCAGACCGTCCTGTTTGGGATCTGACTGCAGAAATTGAGGTTCGATGGCATCGCGTGCCAACCACCCAGCCTCGTATCCATGCTTCCTCTCTTGACAATATCGAAATACAACTCTTCTACCGATGGCGCAGGTTGAAGTTATAAAGAAGACCCGGCGTCCTTAGTATCCATGAGTAAACAATTGGAATCTATAATACACGCAGACATCAAGTAGTATAACAAGCCGGCTTGTTTTACCCCCAAACTCACTTCCACAACCACAATGAGTCCGTATAAGTCCTACAAATCCGGCGAGGGCTTCAACACCGCACTGGGCGCCGGGTTGAACAACACATGGGCTGGCGCCGATGCTGTCCAGGGCATTGTCAATGCCGGTGTCAAGATCGAGGGCGCAGTTGCGGAACATCAGGTCCATAACCTCGATTGAATTAACCCTACAAAGCCGCTTCGTGGATCGGTCCATCACTAACTGAAAACCAGTGGACCAAAGCTCGCGTCAATGAACAACTTCAGAGAGCCCAGTACCCCGACGGCAAACCCAGGGTTGATCACTCGGCTCAGTATCAGGCGGCGAATCCGGTATGTGCTTTTCATCCGGGCATTGTGGCGGTCGAGCTAATTGCTTTCTGGATAGACTCTGAGCAATCTGGGGAATGACCAGCAGCTGTATAATCGCGTTAATGGGGTACGCTTTTGATTTCGTTCCTGGGAAGCTGTGGCATGCTGATGTAGAGATTTAGCAACGCTGAGCGTGATTCATGGTCGGATGTGTGATGTTGGAGTGTTCCATATGGTTGTTTTGGATATGAGTGTTAGATTGCTTGGATCGTGTTGTGCATAGTGGTAGTAGGGCCCATACCCATCCAGCAAGCTATACCAGAGCTGCGGTCGTGAATATAGCCGACATCGAAGAACGCATATATATCGCAATTCTATATTCAAAGGCATTGCACAAAGACCCAAACAGATTCAAGGAAAAGATCTCCCCTACTCATATATTCCGAAGATATTTCATGGCTCGTCTTAAACTCACTTACCAAGGGCGCCAATGGGATTAGATGGAGAGAGCAGCTCGTATAAGATGGACCCCACCATGAAGTCAGCCCTAAGCACTTGACAGACCCTCACACTTGGGGAATGTGTAGCGGAAAAAAGCGCTGGTCAGATGGAGAAATTGGCGGCACGGATGCCAATGAGACAACTAATTAGGCGTTTCACAGCCATGTCCATTCATATGGAGAAAATAAATTAAGCACTAACGAGGAATAATTGCTTGGCTCGGTGGTGATCTCGAGTCATCAACCACGCCGTGTAGATACATGCAATCTAATCCCTCGCCCCCTGGGATCGCAGATATTTAATAATGTGGCGGTGGTTATAAATGCCCGCAGCGTCCAAACATTCATCAAGAAATTCCTGCCGCTCATCCGGGTATCTCTCAGTGATATTCTCAGTCAATACCCTCACCATATTCAGATCTCCGTTGCTCGCGGCCACCTTAAGCTTCGGAAGACGCCACCTTGTCGGCCTATCTCTCGCAATCATATGGCTAGTGATCTTGGCGCCGTTGGCGAATAATTTCTGCACCATCGATATATTCCCCTTTTCAATCGCTTTGGTCAAAGGTGTCCATTCGCGGTCAACATACACGTTGCAGTGCTGCCCCATCTCCTGGAGATAATCTATCACGGATTCTTGTCCTGCTTCTGCCGCGATTGTCATCAATGGTTGTGCACCTGGAGGGTGATTTGATATAAATCCGGGAGGAGTGTGTGGATGATCACCATGTTTGTCAAGAGCTACATCAAGATCGGCGCCTGCGTTTACCAATTCTTTCATCACCTTAACTTGACCGTGTTTTGCTGCCCAGACCAGGGCCGCACCCCCGCGGTGGCGGAGGTTAAACTTGTACCGTTTGTCGAGTAGCAGGTCGTAGGAAGCTCGATTTGTTCGGGAGAGAGCACTGGCATCTCCTTCGGTGTCGAAGCATTCCACGATCTGGAAAATCAATTCGACGGGCAACGGTAGGAGGAACATGGTTGGTTCGTGGACAGCGGAAATGCCACGGGGGTGTTTATGCAGGATGGGCTAAGATATGAGCGATGGAAGCATGCATTCGTCAAGAATACTCCACGGCTGATAAGAATACTTGGACGACTTGAGGGGCATGACTGGTCTTTCTGTAACTGCGTGGTCCTGCGAGGCTTTATCTACCCATGGGTAGTGTTTGGCAGCCGGCAATGCGTAGGAGTATATCCTCTTTCTCCGTCACATACCGAGTGGGAATAGAGAGCTGTGTGACAATGAAACGGGGAGCTCCTTCATCTTTGTGTCTAGGGCCATCGTGCTGTTCCTGGGATATACGGAAACAAAGGAACAGACCTCGAGGAGAGGAGAGCAAGGACGGGGACTCCCTTGACGTTGGCCACAAAGACATGACAATGCCGGAGACAACCCGCGAAGTGCACAGCAGGCTCCGAGGCCTTAGCGGAAACCGAAGCTGAGACTGCATTCTCTAATCAGTATTGTACCCCGTGCGGATTCAAGCGCTTTGCGCACTATTTCTTCCCGAGAACGACTTAACATACCTGTGTGATCGACACCGGTATCAAGCGATCTTCACTAGAACCAGCCGATGTGATGGGTATTCTCCACAGACATGGGAATAGGGCTTACCATATGCCGAACTCGAAAAATATCATTCGTCACGTCATATGAAGATGGGACTCTCATTGTAGGAGCGAGTGCACAGAAAGGAACCTGATCCTTGACTCCAGAAACTCTTTGACGCCGAAGATCCCACAAACAGTCCCCAGTGACCATTTCTTGATCCCTCTCCCTTGGTACCCCTTCTGTTAATTGAAAGGTGTGTGGTGGAGTCTCCCCAGACCCTCTGGAAATCCTCGATGTGCCCCATATATTAGAAGGGGTAGGCAGACTGATTGACTTGTCAGACTATGCCAAGCCATGTATACATCACCGACGTGCCTGGGAAAGCTATGATACATGCCATAGTAAACCCAGAGGGATAAGCAGCAAGCATCAACTACCAATGCAACGGCAAAGCTTAGGGAATCATTAACCGGTGATAGCTAAGCTGAATTCACTAGGTCTATCCAGAAAAGCCTCGTGGTATAGAACCAGGCCCCTTGCTTCCTGCATAGGCCTAATGCCATCTCTACATTTAGAAACAAAAGGGTGTTCGACTCCCTTGTCCATTCTATGCTGTCACTGCGATCCACAAGGCAAGATAATCCAGTATAATTTGTCGTTCCTGATAGTACCCCGTGGAATTTCAGCTCTTCATACATAGGACCACTCTCTATTCCCAGAGTACGCCTTTCTAATCCGCACCGCAAGAAAACAGCCTCCCCACAGAATAGCCAAGAACCCATTCTCATAAGCGGGAATGCAAAACACCAGATAAGGCCAACCGCCAACCGGCCCCGATAGCGCGACCACGCATCCCAATAACACAATCACCATCGGGAACCCGCGGGGACAAAGTCCGACTGATATAAAGACACCTACGTTCAGATTCCACTGGCAAAACCAATTCCTCTGGCATTTTCCCCCAACATCGGCAAAATGACCAACACGAAACAAAAACCATGGATCCTAAACGCCTTCGCCATGTTCTCGCCCAGCCATCTATCACCCGGTACGTCACGAACCAGAAACCCGTTTCCCAGCAACTCACATCCGATTAATCCATCCACAGGCCTATGGAAACACCCCCAAGACCGCGCCGGCGATTTCACCGATCTATCATACTGGACGGAGCTAGCAACCGTGCTCGAGAAAGGGAAGTTCCACGGTCTATTCCTAGCCGACCACCTCGGTGTATACGACGTATACAAAGGTCCGGGGAACAGCAAGCCGGCGCGCAATTCCCCGTCGGAGATCCCTTGTAAGCATCCTGCAGCGACAAGAGGAAATAGCTCACACCCCCAGTCTGCTCATCTCCGCCATGGCGGCGGTAACTACCTCTCTGTCCTTCGGCATCACCGCGTCCACCACCTACGAAGCCTCGCCGTATGCCCTGGCGAGGAAATTCTACCCTGGATCACCTCACCCGTGGTCGGGGTGTATAGTGATGCGACTGGGGTGCGGGCGATGGAGCATCGGGGGAGGTATTTTCAGAGCACGGCGATGAATCAGGTACCGTGAGGGTCATCCGGGGAGGGCTTATACTTGGAATTGAATATATCCAAATAGGACTTGGAGAACAGGCTCAATTGTGAATCTACTCCACTGGCAATCTACTAGACACTCAACTTCCCACATACCACCACATCCTCCCCAAACGGATACCACCGGACATCCCTCAGCCGAGCCGCGGTAACAGGCTCCCCATCGCCATCTCGCCTTCTCTCCGGCGAAACCACAACGCCGCCGCGTCCCAACCACACCGGGGCAATAGTGACAACGACGGAATCCACCAAATGGGCGGATATTGGCTCAAGCAATGAATTAATCACACTCCCCCCACCCTCGATCATCACACTCCTCAACCCCTCCCTTCGAAGACACTCCATCAACCCATCCCACGGCATCCTCCCCGTCGCGGCATCAACCGACAGGGAGATGAATTTCCCGCCACATCGCTCCAACAACGCACAGCGGGACGACGAGGGCGAACAATCAGGACGGATAATGACGAAGGGAGCTCGGCCGCGTCCCTCCGCGGCCAATTGCAGGATCTTGGACCGTTCGCTGCTGAAGTCCCATCGGGCGTGGGGATCCACGACGATCGGACGTGGTTGGCCCGTTAATCCCTCGCCGCCGTAGCCTCCCACCCCTTCAAGTCGGCAATTGAGACCCGGGTTATCGGCTACGGCTGTCCCGGCGCCGATGAGGATGGCGTCGTGGCGGGAGCGGAGGTAATGTGTCATGGCTTTGGATTGGGGGCCGGAGAGGGTGGTTCTGGTTCCGGGGGCTAGAGATAGGGAGGAGTCGAGGGAGGTTGCGAATGTCAGGGTCGTGAAGGGGCGGTTGGGTTGGGGGTTATTTGTGGGGGGGAGATGTGGTTCTAGGAATGTACGGTTGGATGGGGGGAAGGTGAGGGCGTTTCGGGACATTTTGTCTTCTTTTTTTTTTTTTTTTTTTTTTTTTTTTTTTTTTTTTTTTTTTTTTTTTTTTTTTTTTTTTTTTTTTTTTTTTGGTGAAATGGGGGGTTTTTTTTTCTTTGGAAGATTATCTTTTACTCGTGACCCGCTTTATCAGTGGCCAATCAGGGCTGTGGGGTTCACGTGGGGTTCACGTGGGGTGGGTTTTATTTACACTACGCGGATTGCTTTATGGAAATCATCTGGCGGTGGAATGTTCAGTGTTGTTTCGTAGGTTATATACAGGCAAAGTCTTGGACTTTATCCCTTTTCCAGTTCCTTCAGCCGGGACGCTAAGTCCGGATTCCCCCGTAGATGTGCTTCTCTTCGCAGTATTGGGTCGGTATGCAAGTGTCACAAGGTTCAATTCCTGTTAAGAACTCCAGGTCAGCGGTTATAATACGAAAGGTTGCAAAGAGACATACTGTTGGGAATTGCAGTGCTTGCTGCAGTATGACTTGGCCTGGGAAGGCTGAACAGCAGTGGTAGTCGGCAATGAATGCCCTCCGTAGGTCTCGGTCCCGAGTGAGTATGATCTTTCGGCATGATCTTTCAGCCGTCAGTCGAGGATGGCCGTTGGTGCAACACAGCATGCTGCTCGTGGTTGTGAAACGCTTTGTATCCAAAAGCTGGGCCGGATCGAAGATGGTGTTGACTGGTGTAACGCGTTGTTTGCAAAATGGGTAGGCGTAACAACGAGGGTAGGCGTAAAGATGGTAGGTGTATTATCGTGTCCTGCAACCGTGTCAACGTATAAACATCAGCCAACCGGGAAACTATGCCAACTTGATCTATCGGATACTCTCGGTATTTGTCTTGCCAGTCGATGGTTAGTCTTGCCAAGGCACTCAAGAGGGGGGGGTATTCGACCTCACAACCACAGGCAATGAGCCCGTATCCAAAAGATTAGGTCGTATGAATCCTCTGCCTGGACCAGATGCTCACTTTTTCATGCGCAGCTGACCAGCTTGCGGCTTTTAAAAGCAAAAAACAAAAACAAAAACAAAAACAAAGAAAAGAAATGCAAGTGTGGTAGAGAATAGGAAGCAAGCTGGCCCTCCAACGGGTATCAGCCGCGTAGCAGTGTCACTGATTGTCACTAACCTTTCCGCAGCTGTACTTGTGACCAGCACAAGACTACCGCCCAAGGTGCTTTGAACCCATAGGGTGCTTTTTGTACAATCAGCAGACAGTGCGAGAAAATTTGCAATCTAGGATTGCACCGGATGGTATGTCGCGAGCCAGGGTCCGGACAACCGTGGGACTGACAAGGTCAAGTCCGACGTTGTAGCGGTCCACACTTGCTTACCATCCGAAATAAGGCGCCGTGAGCACGGCATTTATACATGGGTGCAAAACATGATGTTAAGATAAAGCAAAATGGGGAGAAATACAAATGGTACAGTACATGATAGACAAGTCAACATGATATCGAGACAAAGAGAGGGTCGTCAGTAAAGACGCCGGTACATGAGTATGAACAAGATAGTATCATAACCTGTGGGGTAAGAGCCACAGGGAGGAGTCATCACTGAAGACAGTGGTCCTCATTGGATACAATAAAGAAAGTACATGGGGTCGCAAACATCCAGGGTGATGTTATCATAGCGAGTGGCAGAAGTGCCACAGGCGGGTTGTCGAGTGTTGCGAGGCATCTAGTCCAGGCAGTAGGATATCATGTTGCAAAAAGAGAAAAGATGTTCATGGTGGAAGGAAAGAAGTAGTTGTTGGTGGTCAAGGTAGGCATTGGAGCATGATAAGGAAGAGAAAAAAACCGAACTTGAAGGGGGATCGAGGCCTTATTTATAGACAAATGGGGTCATCTGATCCCAGTGAATGTCTCCCTGGTCTCTCATTGACAGGCATCCCTTCGGAGGAAATTGCAGTGAAGCGACAACGCCTTGACGGGAGGTTCTTTGTAGATTGTTGGGTTGACGGGAAGAGTCCTACAGCAGTGGACCGCATACAATGTGGTGAATATCGCTTCACCACACTGCAATTCGATGCGCCGTTCCGCGCGGTGGCGAAACGAGTCATAACCTAGGGAAAGTGAATGCACTGGGTGGAAGCTCTTTGTCTTTGTGGCCCGCTTTATTCACTCGATACAAGCCCCAGCAACATCATACATCCCAGATGGGGAAAGAGCCTGAGGTGATAATGGTACCCATGGCAGGTGAATGTTCTTCCAGTATATTCTCATTTCCCACTGTGATTCTGTAGAACTAGGTACAGGAAAATGCAGTGCTACGAGATCCAAATAATACAAAAAATAAGACCACTTCCTCCCGGCCTCTGAGCTTACTTATCAACTGCATCATATATGGAGGTAGAGACCAGGCGTGATCTGCATCATTCAAAGCACTTGTAGCTCAGCACAAAAGTTGAAAGAACCGCCTTGATGTAGAAAGAGACATGCCCGACATCATGACGGAGATCGTCGATGGGGAAAGGGTGAAGGGATCGGTTCCAGCTTCTCCCTTACCAGTCCGCCAATCGAGGAGCGACTGATCTGCGCGTGTTGAACCCTTGATCGCTGAAGCTATAGACATGTATCACGGGTGCTGACTGCCAACGGGAGGCCTTCAGCATCCTGTGGGCTCCAACGATGCTTCAACAGCCAGCATGGAATATCTCAACTGCTAGGAAATTCATCCCTCGCTGTGAGGTCCAGAGCGAGAACGATCCGTTGGGTTGAAGATGTGGAAGCCGGGATAGTCCGGTAAGTGACAGGTCGCTGGCACTTGACATCACGATTCTGAGAGGATCTATGGGTGGCCGCGCATGGTCGTGGTTGTAGACGACCTACTGAGGATCTCCATGGCTTTCCTGGGGAGAGACGAGACGAACCTATTATCCCGTCATATCGTTGTCGATTTTTGTGTAAAGTGGCAACTCAGAGTATTCTTTCTCCAGGTTGTCATGCTTGTCGTCTGTCCGCCTGAATGTCGCCACTGTCAAATTTACGGAGGTCATCACGTTTCTTCCCGTTGTGATGGCCCTGCATGATTTTGTGCTTGGCATCGTCGACCTTCTCGTGTAAAGCACGCACTTTGCGCTTAGTCCGACTGTAGCCTTCGATGCCCAGGAGGACGGCGTACGACTTGCTAATGGACACATGAGACATGTCAACTCCCCGATCTGGAAGGGAGTGGATAAAGGCGCGAAAGTTGGCAGCTGGGGGGCGATAATGACCACTACCCTTGCCGTTAGCTATTTTCGCTATACTCAAAGATGGAGACAGAATATACCTCAATGGCGCCAGACTACGGAGTTGTCCATCGCGAACCTTGATCAAACCTGCAGCGGCAATGCGAGCGCCCCGGAGAAATGATGAGTGTTGGAATGCACCTGATTGTTTGATTCCAATATACAATCGAAGAGATGTATCGGCAACCTGCCCATAATGAGTGTTGGAATTCATGGTCTATGGGAATCAAGCAACTGACAAATATCCACATGTCCTCCCTCCGCAACGAATTGCCCTTTAGACTGCTCAAAACCGACGTTGGGCCACTATGCACAATCTTCTTGAGCGCCTGAACCGCCTTGTACTTTTCGTTGACGTGGGATTCCGTTGCTTCGACAGGAATGTCGCTAGCAGATTCATAATCCGACGAGGAAAGCGAAGAAATGGACGACGAACTAGAAGGGAATGCGTCCGGGTCGCCCGCTTCCGTGTGTCCTTGAAACTGCGGTGCATCCTCCTCAACACGCACCACCCCCGTCAGGCTGTCCTTGAACTGCTTATTATCCGTCCACACGCGTTGATTATTTTTCGCCCACCGGAATAACCCAGCTTCGTCCACCGTTACCAGATAGTTCATCCGTTCCTCGCGGGAGAGGTAGCGCACTTGTTGTCGCTCGAGCCGGTCGCGCGGACACTGAGGGATGTCGAGGTCTTTCCCTTCCCCGTAATCCAGCCAATAGAAAAAGTTCTGGGCGGTGTCGGAATTCTTCCAGTGGGCATGGTACCTGCGGAGGTTGCTGCCATAACGGTGCTTCAGATCCACCAGCTCAAGAAAGTACTGCAAGTCCATCATTTTCGCCGTGGTACCTAGCGGCCAGTCGCGCTGGGGAAATGATGCCGACTGCGACGTGGGTCTCCTATTTGGTCCATTCCCGGTCGGTGAAGCGGATCCTGGGTCACGGTCATCGTCACCTCCCGCGCGTTTGGCGACGCTGACGGCTCGCTGCCAGTTTCGGCGTGCATGGGCGGCACTGTTGTCTTCGATGGTGTTTTCGGGGGCGGAGGGACGATGGAGGAGTCGCCATTCTGCTTCTTCGACGGCCTGCGGCGGAAAATGGTGAGATACGAACGGGATTTCCAGAGTACTCTTCAGTGGCCCTTACCTCGATCCATCGCGTCGTCGCGGATATTCCACAGCCTCGCAGCTCCCGTCGCGTTCGATATCCGCGATACGTCCTCTAAGAAACCAGCATTTTTAGGGCGAGGATTCCCAGACCGACAGGCTTTTCCGTACTTGAATTACTCTCGCTGCCCACTCCTGCCCATTGTCCTGCGACCGAGCCATTTGGTGCGTTGCGCTGTCAACTCCTGTCCACCGGAGAATGTATGGGTTTGATCGTTTCGAGGATCACCGCTGGAAGCAATTATTATACCAATACAATATAATCCAGAAGTATCGGTGGATGACAGGAGACCGGATCAGGAAGTGTGAAGTTGAATGAAGACAAAAGGGAGATCACGCGGATCGTGTTTGTTGTTGGTCTTCCCGTGATCTCCCCGTTTCTCTGGCCTGATTTCTAGGGAAAAATACCACTGAGACTGGATATTTCCAGCATCATTCTATTGAAATACATTTATTGTAGCGTGTTTGTATATTACTAACTTTGATATTCAAGGACTTTGAAGTTTATCTACTTTGTCCGTGCACTTCTTTTTGAATTTCAATTTATTCATACCGTTGTTATCTCTCATAGGATGCTCAGAATGTATTCCCACATAGTAAAACACTTAGCCCTAGAAGACTAATATTAAGGCTACTGTACTCCGTACTCGGTATTGATACTACAGACGTGCGCATCTCAGGCGTTGTGGGATGTGCTGTACGGAGTACCTTCATAGCCAGATTCTCCTGCATCGAGAAGGATTCCATCGGTGACACGGTGTCGTTCCTGATTTTGAGCAGAGAAGAAAGATTTGGAAGGCCTGGAGACTTTGTAGTCCTATAGAACTACGGAGTACTCCGTACTCCGTAGTCCACTAGACTCTCCTAACGTATCCATGGAGAAGGGAACACGAAGGCTTGATCTTATTTGATAAAAGTAATCTCTATGATAACGCTGCTCGGGACTTGGAATGTTCCCTCCCAATACGGAGTATACGAAGTTATCTGTGCTGTACGTAGTAAATGATCGTCGGTGGAAAGTGGGAATCATTCCCCGTCCCTTAGTCTAGACCCTAGAGTCCAGACAAAATTCATTTACTCCACATTTAATCTTTCTCGTCCTCGCGTGGCACCTTCCATCGAGGTATGTCGCGAGTTAGACCAACGACTGGATCGGTTGAATGGCTTCCTGGTCTGCAGGGAATGCCAGGAACCGTCCGTCCGGTCCAATGTGGTATCGAAGCGTCTCAGCATAGCGGGTTGCGAAGGATGAATTGTCTCACTTCCATCACGGTGCCTTCTTCTTTGCCGCTTCTGTTCTCCCTGGAGTTGGTCTTTATGGGTCCATGGTGCCATGCGAAACCCGTGCAGAAAAAAGGGGACGAACTACTCTGTATATAGGGACCATGGCAAGTTAATGCTGTATCTATATCTACATGTTGGGTGTGAATGAAGTTTGATGATGGTTTTTTATGATATTCTTTAGTAGGAATTCTTTGATCTCTGTCTATATTTTATATTATTTTCAAGTGATTTCTTTCTAAACACTTGGCTACGGTAGCAGGAGCCAAATTGAACTAGGATTCTTAGACTGAAGCATCGGAGCATCTCTACACATCTAGAACCCGTTCCGAGCTCACGGGCGTTTCAGCAAAAAAGCTCTCCAACTTGTTTAATGACCATCGAGATTTAATTGCGGTGGATCAACTTGCCCTCGGCAGGTTTTGCAGCAAAATAAAGAAAAAGTAAGAGCTCAGGTAGGCCATTCGAGTTAGTATCCCCGTACGGACTATTCCGTACCGACCTCAGTAGCTTTCTACTACTACCTAAGGTAAACACCCACGGCCACTCTGCATCTCCCATTCGCGGAAATCAATCGGTTGTGACTCGCATCGGCTTTCTTGACCTTCCCCCATCATGGTGACCATTCCATCACACCCGAACCACATCCATCGCGCCTGAAGCAGTACCCGGTGGTCGATTGTCATCCTCACCGTGAATCATGGCTATGCTCTATGACGATGCGCCAACCAACGTCGCGGTCGCCATCGTGCTGGCGGTGCTTGCCCTGATCAGCTTCACACTGCGAGTCTGGTGCCGTTTTGGGAGGTCCGCTTGGGGTGCAGATGATTGGATCATGACCTTCGCCGTGGTAAAGAGTTGCTTCATGCGAGCCCACACCCAGGTGCCCAGTTAACATTTGCCATCAACCAGGTCCCCTTCTTTGTGACCGTTATCGGCTTCATCGGGAGCTCAGTCAACGGCATCGGTTCTCATCTGACGCGGTTTCAGGTGCCCGAGAAAGAACCATATCTGAGTGAAGCCCTGAAGGTGCTACACTGCCCTTTCTCCCCTCTGCAGCAACAGCCGGACACTAATCCACACCCGTCTAGTACTACTTTATCTTCCAAATTGGATACATACTCTCGATCATTCCGATCAAGCTCAGCATCAGCTGGATGCTCATCCGGATCGCGGAAGGGCGAATGATATATATCCTTCTCCAGTATGTGGTGATGGCACTCATAGTCATGATCAATTTCCTTACGCTGGTGCTCATTCTCACCAATTGCAAGCCAATTAAGTACGCTCCACGACAGTCAGTCCTTCCCAACCGCCCCATTGCTAAACGAACATTTCAGGGCTGCATGGAACTTAAGTCTTTATATTGGGGGAGGTGGTTATTGCCGACCTCTCTCGGTTCTGGAAAACATTAACTATGTGACCAGTTCCGTGAATATAGCCACTGACTGGATCACAGCTTTGATGTCCGTCCACCAGTCTCTCCCTCTTGTAGCCCCCCTGTCTTTAATAACTTCTCCGACCTAGGCCGATTCCCTTGATCTGGAATGTTCAGCTAAACCTCCGAACAAAGATATTGATAGTCATCCTGATGGGCTTGGGCGTACTGTACGTCGACTCCCCCAATTGTGTGCGTCCCATTTGTATACGGAGAAAAATACTAATCCACCACTCCAGAGCCTCTGTCGCGGCCTGCGTTCGGCTCGGATACAGCGTCAAGCCTAACGCCTCGCTCGATTTTACGTACATCACATCGAAAGTGTGCATCTGGAGTTATGTAGAGGACGCCATCGGCATGCTCGCCGGCAATGTCGCCACACTCCGTCCGCTCTTTCGCAGGTTCCTGGATCGCGCCGTCCGAACCAAACGCAACCGTTCCAGCTGCAATCATCCGTCGGCGTTCGGCCCCGAGTACGAATTACCCATGAACAAAAGGTCCCCCATGAAGATGCCTTCCATGGAGGCGGCCGAGGCAAGCCGGGCAAGAGATAGCCTGTTGAGCGATGCAGATAGTCTGAAGCAGATTATTCACCGTCCCGAGCGTGCTGAGCGTCCCGGAGCAGCGAATATAATGGTCAGTCGCCAGGTTAACATCACATACGAGTAACGTTGACCGTTGCTCTTCCGTTCCATTACACTTTACGTGGTATTGATTATTCTTTTGTGGACTATTCTTTCCTCTCTCTCATGTATGATTAAGACCGTCCTGGTTGCTGGGATTGCTTTTCTTTGGAATCTTTACTGGTGCTACAATCGGAAATGGGTATCGCTCATCCCAGATGCTCTTGTGCGCTGGTCCTGACGCCCGAGCTGTGGAGACTACATTGGCGCTGAATGGGCATCCCAGAAGACCATCCTTATATTTACCACTGCCGACGGAATGCAGCTTTAATATCTAGTACTCGCTTTGGCAAACTGGATAACGAATGCAGGGCACAGGAACATATCCCACATCCTAATGTCAGGGCAGGAAAGAACTGGACCAGGCTATTTTCAGGGGAGATTGGGCGGGATCTCGATTATGATAAGCGACACAGACATCAAGCTGTTGTACGGAGTAGTCGCCGATCAATCTTCTTCTTCTGGCTGACTTTGCATTCCCTATCGCATGCCAACCATTCATTCTAGCACAAGTGGGACGCTTATACCCATGTTTGCTCAATGAAGCAGAAGATGTATGTACATACATGACGCGGACCATGTGGAGCCAATCTTCAATGTATCTATAAAGCCAACTAATCTTGGGGTGTTTCTTTGCTGGGTTATCGCCCTGGACAAGTCGGCAGTCGAAGGTACCGACATTTGCCGTGACCCGATGATTTGGTTGTACAAAGTAAATGATATCGAGCAAATGACAGATCCAATATGGAGAACTTAGTCTTAGGTAAATTCATATCCGAACCGTGATATGATAAGGTAGAAGTCCCACCAGGCCAATGACTGGCAACCAGGGCAAGATGAAAGACTGCTAACGCAAGATTTCGACCAAACATCTGAGAGCTCGGGATATCGACAACCCCCGATATGCCGACTATCACTGCCTTCTGCTTCTTTCCCCGCCAGATCCACGGAATGGGTGGGGATTGTCGTTATCCTTTGATCACTTCTGGGGGGAGCATCAGGATCCGGGGTCGTGCAGCATTCTCCATCCATGGATGATATTATCTTAGGAGCCGTGTGACGTGTACCTACTACACTGATATCAAATCCATCCGATATTCTCGTGCCTTCAACTCGTTATTACAGTCTGGCACGCCATGGAACCTCCTTTGGACAGGATGAACGATCTTTGACGGGGTTCGATCGAATCAGTCCTAAGTAGACAAAGAAACGACCATGACGCTTCTGGGCGAGATCTTCTCGCGCGCGGCGTCTGAGCAGGTGCTGCATATCCTCCCCTTTCTTTTCCTGCTGTATATCGCCAACCGATACTTCTACAACGGTCTCAACCGCTACCCCGGTCCCCTTCTGGCCAACTTCACCAATCTCTGGCGATTCATTGACGTATGCGGCCGACGTCCTCACGAGACACACATCGCCCTCCACCGCAAGCATGGCGACGTGGTCCGCATCGGGCCCAACACCCTGTCCTTCGGCAGCCCGACTGCGGCCAAAGTCATTTACGGATTGAACAAGGGATTTACCAAGGTGAGATTGACCAGGCAGCAAGACAACTCCGAGCGTCTAACGACACCGCAGTCGCAATTCTACCCCGTCCAAATGACCGTCTCCAAAGGCCAGCCGCTCCCATCCCTATTCTCAACTCTCGATGAGAAATTCCACGCCGAGCTCCGCCGCTCCGTCAACCACGCCTTCTCAATGAGCGCCCTGGTACAGTACGAGCCCATGGTAGACGAGACGACCCTGCTCTTCCTAGACCAGACAGACCGACTCTTCGCCACCGACCGCAAAGTCTGCGACTTCGCCCGCTGGCTACAGTTCTTCGCCTTCGACGTCATCGGCAGCATAACCTACAGCAAGCGCCACGGCTTCCTCGAGAAGAACAAAGACATCGACGGAATCGTAGCATCCCTAGCTCGGATCTTCAACTACGCCGGACCAGTCGGCCAGATGCCCTGGCTGGACAAACTACTCTGGAAGAACCCCATTTTCGACGCCCTGCAGAACTGGGGACTATGGGATAATTCCCACCCGGTGGCCGTCTTCGCACGCCAACGCATGCGGGAGCGGACGTCGACCACGCCCCTCGATCTCGCGCCCCGGAACGACCTTCTCACCAAGTTCATGCAGGCCGCCGAGCTGCGTCCCGCCTTCATGACCGAGACCCGCGTCCTCACCATGGCCACCTCCATGGCATTCGCCGGGTCCGAAACAACCGCCATCAGCCTCGCCGCTGTATTCTACCATCTGCTGCAGACACCCGAGTACATGCGCCGGGCACAGGAGGAGTTAGACGAGGCAGTCCAGACCGGGAGAATCGCGAACCGACCAAACGGACTCGTCTCATGGGCCGAATCACAGACCCTGCCCTTCCTCGACGCGTGCATCAAAGAGGCATTCCGCATCTTCCCCGCCGCCGGCCTCCCCTTGGAACGCGTCACTCCCCCCTCCGGCGTAGCCATCGCCGGCCATTTCATCCCCGGCGGCACGATCGTCGGCTGCAGTGCATGGGTGATCCATCGTCGAGAAGACATCTTCGGCCCCGATGTAGACACCTACGACCCCGATCGCTGGCTGACGGCCTCCGAGGAGAAGCTGAAAGCCATGAACGGCACGATGCTGCAGTTTGGCGCCGGCTCGCGAACCTGTATTGGGAAGAATATTTCTCTCTTGGAGATTTATAAACTCGTGCCTAGTTTTCTGAGACGGTTCGATGTATGTGTTTCCACCATCGGATGTATGAAGAGTTTGTGCTGATGGCTGGATATAGGTGCATTTGGCTCAGCCCGGGCTGCAGTGGAGCTTGTGGAATGCTTGGTTTGTGCGGCAGTATAATTTCAATACGGTTTTTATACCCAGGGACATTGAGGGATACTAGTCTGTGCTGTGACAACGGGCATGTAACGAATCGTAGCGTATGCATTTCCAATTCCAGTATGGGATGTCTTCGGCAATCAAGTCAGATGCCAGCGTCCTCGCGGGATAGCATCTCTCGGCCTTGTGAACAACTGCAACAGGTTGAACATCTGGGCTGTGTGGAGTTGTGAAGCATGGTGAGCGTGCTTTCAGTCATCTACATCATGGATCCAAGTCCATTTCTGCAGTGATTGGTTTATTGGATATGGCCTTCAATCTCTATGACCCGTGGGACAGGTTGTATAGTATATAAATACAAGTCCAGGACAGAGCATCCAGTCCAGTGGGTATGGATTCAGCATTCCCCGCGAAGCAAAAGAGCGACGACCTGGATACTCAAGCCAGGTCTACCAGAAGAACACCCAAAGAGCAACCCATCGCCCCATCACTCCCACAGATACCGCAAGTCAACCGGCAGCCCCTGACCAACCTGATCCGCCAAATTAAAGATCTTCACCGTCTCATCAGACGCAACCAAAGCATATCGTTTCCACCCGGACGTCCGACCCAACTCAACAACAGCGCGAAGCAAAGCCGCCAACATCTTCAACTGCACCTGATGATTCTCCTCCCACGTCTTCAGCACCCCCGTCCGCGACACATCCCGCTCCACGATCTTCGTAAAAGTCCCCGTCCCATCATAAACCCCAATACCGAGCACGGGCGTCTGCGAAAACCAAAGCTGCTCCGTCGCCCGCGACACCCGAACAAGCTTCCCCGCCGGCCGCGTCTTAATCTCCACAACCCGAGACGGCGCTACAAACGCCCCCCCCTTGAGAACCGTATACCCCGTAGGAGTAACCCGGGTCTCGGACGTGGGCATCACCCGGCGAATTTCCTCCGCCGACCCCGTACAGGCGTCGACCTCGTGACGCAGGATCAGATTGACGTCGCCGAAGCGGTACCGAATGACGCGGTGATGGGCGATGCTATCTCTGAATCCGCGCGGGGGACGGGTGGCAGCGCGTTCGAATTCGTGGCCGTAGCCGTCCTCGCCGCGGAAATAGCATACGGCGCGGGGGGTCCAGGAGGTGAAGAGGGTGGTGTTGTGGACTTGTTCAGCGTCGATGCGGAAGACGTTCTTCTTCCCGGCGACGAAGGCGAGGAGGAGGCGCAGATTGCGGCGGTCGGTGACCAGGTCGATGTCGGTTAGTCTCATCCGCGGGCGGGTGAGGGATAAGGCGCGGAACACGGGTTCCAGCGGACAGTGGCGGAAGACGAATCGATTGGCGTCGATCGGGTAGCGGCCTTCGTCTGGCTTGAGCTTCCGTGGGGTCTTTGGTGGGCTCCAGATTGGGGGGGAACCTGTCGCGGTTGGTTAGTTGATTGCGTTCTGTAGTTGGGGGGGGTTACGTACCGGGGACTACGATTGTTTTGCGTGGCTTGGGCAGGAGATTGTAGGAGGTCAATGAGGTTATGTTGACCTTTGTGGTGATCAGGCCATCTCGAGGCTGGATGGATTCCAGTGGTATCTCTGCCAAGATCTCTCCGAGGCCCTTTAAACAGCGTTCTTTGAGCATGTTGGTGTGTCCCTTTTTCGTACTGGGTGGTTTGACATCACG
Source organism: Aspergillus coremiiformis (assembly GCA_009193565.1). NCBI lineage: Eukaryota > Fungi > Ascomycota > Eurotiomycetes > Eurotiales > Aspergillaceae > Aspergillus > Aspergillus coremiiformis. The sequence goes on along the minus strand of ML739043.1, from coordinate 21,721 downwards.
TACGATGCGGGCATGAAGCATTGACGGCTAAAGTACGGCGAGCGACATGGATAGTTTGGGGGTTGTGGATCGTCTAAGACTAGGGCTTTTCTGGGGGGATTTACTGCTCATGTTGGACACTTGAAGTCCATCCGATGTATTCGGGGAGGTTTTGATACCATTTTCTTGATGACCGGACTAATTGATAGTCCGGGATTTCATCCGTCTAAAAGATCATTCACGCTAGACCGAATCCGACTTCCGCTAAACGTATAATAGCTAATGTACTCCGTAGTCGCTTTGCTACAGGTGGCGACTTCTACTTATTAGTAGTCGCAATCACACTATATTGTCTCCTTACTAGAATTAAATTAAGGTCGCCGATTTCTAGATAAGGCCGTCAATATGGCTTCTACATCTAGCCTAATGGAGAAGAAGAAGAAGCAAATTCAAGCAATTCAGGCTACATAGCTATATCAGATTGTACCTGCCGGATCGGGTGATTGATAATGATACGGTAATTTCTGGTTGACAACTCCTTAGGGCTGGGTGGGGAGCGCACGAGGATTCATGAGACGACCCTGTGTATTTGAATGCTCATACATCCTCTCAACCTCCTGGGGTAGCCAGGCTGAAGTGCCAGGGGACAATGATCGTTGGGCCTGGATTCGTGGACTGGACTGATACCAGTGTTGGTCCGAAGGAGGAGGCTCTGGGGCTGTACCAGGTGCATTATGACCGTGATGGTTCCAGCCACTGGCCGAGATGGGCCGCTCCAGCACCGTCATTTGGTTAAGGTGGGAATGACCGGTCACAGGGGCGGCGGGTGGGTAATCATGGTACTAGTGGCTCTGGGGCTTTGATTGCACTCGTGCATAATTCATTGGTGGAACGTCTCGGTTCGAATGTTGAGAAGGTGGGTATTGAGAGTTGGCCGGCGGCTGACCACGGGCCATCCGGGCGAAGTGTGCTTTTTGGTCGACGCCCTGAGTCGCAAAACGGTGGTCGCTATGGTTAAACCCAGCGGTACGTAGTTTTTCCTCCTGTTCACGCGTCGAGGCTTTGGTCCTGTACAACTTGTCCATGTATTTTGTGAAATTGATGTAGGCGTTGCGAACAGTTTCAAAGTGTGACACAGAAAGTGTCACTGCCGCATCAGGATTTTCGACCGCCGTGTGGCTATTTCCTTGGGCTTCGAATTCAGCTAGTGCTAGTGCTGTCCGGCACTCGTTGCGAATTTGTCTACCGTTCCAGCGCGCGTTGGAATGGCTTGTGAAGTGCTTGGAAGCAAAGTGCCCAATGTCGAACTCATTAATCTTAATCACACGACCTTTCTTCCTGAAACGTTCTCTGATGAGCTCCAGATTGAGCTTAAAGACATTGACAGTCTTGTCGAGATTTAGGGCGGGATAGTAGAGGCTGAGGTGAATGCGCGATGTGAAGGCCTCGTCCAAACCCTCTACGCGGTTGGTGGTGAGGAAGAGAATGCCCGTGTAGTACTCCATCACTCGTAGGAACACTTGAAGATCATTAGCCATAATTGTGCCAAACTACATCATTCAACTTACCATCTACCAGTCCATTGCGTTGGAAGTCTTCTTTCGTCCGCTGGGCGAGAAATACATCGGCCTCGTCAAGCAGGAGGATGCAGCCCCATCGGTTGGCGAGGGCAAAGGTTGTCTCAAGAGCTTTCTCCACCTCCTTGGCCGTTGTTCCCAGATCCCCTAATGACTGGGTTAGACTTCAGTAAGACAAGAAGAGCATCCTAATTGACTGACCACAGGTGATTTGGAAGAGAGGCTTCTGGAATAGTTCTGCTACTCCTTCTACATGGTCGCTCGACTCAGCCTCGCAGACCTGGATAGTCCAAAGTAGAGTTTTACTCACCAGCTGTAGTGGTTTTGCCTACTCCAGGCTCGCCGTGAAGCAAGAAAATGAGTCCCTTTCCTATACTATCTGTCAGTCTAGGCTCTACCCAATGGATACGATCTTTTACCTTTCCCGCGGACAATGTCAGGCTGTGCTTTTTGATTGGCCGTCGAGGCTTCATCGCGGAAGTGTTGAGAAACGAGAGACATAATCATCTCCTTGTGCTGTTTTTCCAGAACCAGGCGTTCAAATGGCGTGACGGAATCAGTCTTGTTTTCACCCGATTTGGGCTGTTCTCCATCAACAGCCTGGGCTTCGAGCTGGTGAACATCCTTGAGGTAGGACAAATCCAACTTGGCTTGAATTGAATAGTATTAGCAATGAAGAAATGGGCAGGAGAACCTGGACTTTGACCAGCTGAGCTTACCCCATTTTCTTGTACGAAGTACAAACCCAAAGACGCGGTATGACATGATAACCAATTCGTCTTGTGATATTTCGAGGGCCTTGTTTGGACCACTTCGTAGATCCTTCAGAGGGCGAGGGATAATAGCAAGTAACGATTTTGTTTCTTCATGTTCGTTCTTCGGGAGAAGACTACCAATGTATTCCGTTCTTTGCTTATTATCCACGTAGCTATCATCGTATATTTGGTCTGATTGGCAACAGCCTGCTCGGCAACCCTCATCTTCGTTTTCACCCTCAGAAGCAGAACAGTCAACGAGGAGCTCCAGCTTGGGTTTCCAATGCTGCTGCTCTTCGTCGTCGACGGCGAATGCAGTTTCGAAATCGATGACAACCTGGCTCTCGACTTCATCACGTACCCCTAAAGTCGGCCCAGCGTAGAACATGTGTTTAATACCAGCCACTGCAAGGAACATCTGACCCCGGCCAATGAGTTTTTGGCGATACCTATCATTCCGATCCCGGGGAGATAGACCTTCGACCTTCTCCCATTCCTCGTCTCCGAAGTCTGCTCGCTTCACAGAATGCATCTTAAGGGGGTAGACTTCTAGCGAGGTGATGTCTTTTTGACCCTCAAATCGCTCGAAGTCGAAGAGTTTTGAAACCGGTCCAAGGTTCTTTCCATCAAAGTCTATATAAACACAACTGAGGCTGAAAGGGGCTTGGGGTCGTTTGCCTTGATAGTCGCTAGACTCGCGGAATTGCTCCCACTCAGGCACCACGCGGTGTCGAGCGCTTTTGACTTGGATGACACGATATGCCTGCTTTCCATCATTTCCAATAACCTCCATCCCCGGTCGAAAAAGGTACCAGAGATCAGAAAAGAAAACCTTGCGGCACTGAGGCTGCTCGAGATAGGCTCTCTTTGGCTTGATGTCCTCGTCTAGAAATTGCAGGAGACACCGAAGATGCTTGAGTGCTGTGACAGAATTTGTGTCCTCATCTGGCTCTTTGGTCTCTTCGTTTACATCATCTTTCTCCCCAATTTTGGATTTTGAAGCCGAAGGAGGTTCCTTTCCCCCTAGATCAAGATTGGTATCTTTGACTTCAGACTGCGAAGCATTTGGATCCATTCCTTCAGTCAAATCCTGCACGAGAGTATCAGATGCCGCTGTGAACCTTTTCTCTAGTACTGCACACCCTTCTCGCAGTTGTTCTTCGCAGTACACCAGCGCTTTAAACGGGCGAAGAAACACCACTGGTGTGTCATCCATGTTTTCCAGAGGGCCACCATCCGATCCTAGAATCTTCGCCATAATTTTGAGCAGCGTACCGGAGTGAATCCGGATTCTTTCGGGCAGTGGTACCTCCGGATTCCTTGCCGTAAGAGACACGCTCCTTTGTACTTTCTTTGTCTTTCGAGGTGGAAGCCCTGAATAGCAATACCAAGTGCCGTGCAGGTGCATGGAATCCTGTATACTTGGCTCGCCCATCAAGATGTCGACCATGCCTGCTCTGGTTTTTGTCACGGCAAGGCGCCTAAATAGATACCAATTCATCCGGTTTATTTGAGGCTCGGGCATAGGAACTGGGACGAATGGTTTTTCGGCGGTCTGTGGGGGCAAGTCTTCCTTGGTATCTGGATTGCGGTCCAAACCTGCTTCCTTCTTCTTTTCTTTTTGGCCTCGACGGCGCGTTTCGATCTGTTCCATGAGGTACAAATGATCCAACTGCCGTTCAAATCCCTTTCGAAGGCTCTGTCGGCGACTTTCAAAGTCAATCACGCAATCATATTCGTCCTCCTCCTCTTCGCCTTTAAGATGACTTCCACACTGATGTGCCATGTCATTTCGAAAATCGCCAGACCGGCTTCCATGGTGGCCTTTCAGTGGGGCCTTTTGAGATTGATCGAGGATTTCTGACATTGCGTCGAGGTTTGTGTCGAAGGTTATAGACCCCTCGGGATCGTGGACTTTGGTTTCTGCTTCCATGGCCGCTCCTCGCTGTTTCGATGATCAGCCGAGAATCCGTTTCTCAGAAGAGTCAAATCCACGACTGCTTGTTTCGATGGATGCACAGCAAATAATGGATTTATAGACCAGACTTGACGAACAGAGAAAAGGCAATGGACTCAGCGCACTTCATAGTTTTCTTCCAGGCGGATATACCCAGAGTATGTGTCAATTCACTGGGGACTCGAATATCTTTACTTGTATTTATTTGCTGTAGGCGCGGAAGTCGCGATTGACAACGCAGCTTACTTGAGCAAACCCGATCATCCAGAGCTCAGGGTTACATTCGGCGCCACTGGGCACATGTGCATGGCAACCGTTACACGTCAATATAGATTCCAAGTGGCTCAAGTGTCACCTCGTCTCCGGTGAATGCCGAAGGAGAATCCAAAACCATCCGATCAGTGTGGCTGAGCAGTGCTGGGTGCTTGAGTATCCTCAAGATCCACTAGTATTGGTAAGGCTCAAACAATATAGTACTAAAGAATATTGGTGAGTCAGTCTGGACTGTGTAAGTTAGTTGATCATCTAAGCAATCGGAGGGCCGATTGAAACAAGGCCGAATTCAACACCAAGCTTTCAGTAAAAAGGCATTTTGGCTGCAGATTCTCCGTAGTAAGTACCGAATAAATGGGAATCCACAAGGTTGACTTGTCAGGTGAAGGACACCTTGTCCACCAAATCAACAATATCGAGCGGCGATAATCCTCAAGATGGTTGAAAGCTGTCTACGGAGTAGTGATCTCTACGTACGGATATGGAATGCATCCATCTCGTGACCCCCGGGCCGATCTCAGCCGGGATCTCGTGCGACGGGCCAAGAAAGAATTCACTCGTCCCCCAGTGTCATCATGTGACGCTCAGTCGGAGGTCGTAGGTCTAGATAGCTTCACTTCACCTAGTTAGGCAGGATCAATACGAATCAAGGCTATACGTCAGGATTTCCCACCATGTACTCCGTACAGCCTCAAGAAAAAACAAAAAGAGAAAGAAAAACATACAACAGCCGGGATTCGCTGGTGGTCACCCACCCAACTACTAACCGGCCGGCGTGTGGCTTAAGTACGGCTGAGCGGACGGGAAGCCCTGTTCTCCACACCCTATGGTCGTATGTGATAGACATCTCTCGAGTATAGGGTCATGTAGTCCCGTTTCAGCTGATTGCATGAGTTGCGTTCCGCTAAAGCGATGTCAGGACCTGGAGGTGTGGGAGATTATAATAGTACGTATCTTGCTCTGTTCCATGACCTAGACGGACGTCAACCCGGAGGACGTCGTGCTAATATTAAATCATCTAGTGGGAACAAAAGGCCTCGATGGCATTCCTTGCCTTTTGACACGATTTTGTGAGCCGATAGAAATTACACATATATATCTATACTCTCACCTGGGCAACCCAGGAGAAAAATAGACCCAGACGAGTTTTCAAATAGTGACTCTGGGTTAGTATTCAAGTACTGTGGTCTGACGAAAGGTTGCTCTGGAAGTACTAAGTGATTGGGCGTGATGGAACCGAAACGTCCTATGCCCGTGGTAAACACTGTCGCCCACCAGCTATGGGCAGGCATTCTATGTTGACGATCTGGATGGATACTCACTCTCCTCATGGAGCTCTTGGATGTAATTACATCCCTCCTGTGTTAGCCCTGGTGGTAGTAAGTGGGGCTTGATAGCCCCAGTCCATAAACACGAGATAACCGGTGCTACACGCCAATTAGGAGGCAAGATACCCTTCTCTACCTTCATTTTCCCGCGAATCATGTGCGTGGACGCGATACAGAAGGCATGTGGCGGGGTATCTCCAACAGTCATATCTGGAGCTATGGGACATATATAAGAAGGTAGGGTTAGTAGTCCCGCGGTATGTTTTTGGAGCACACCAGGTATACACTATCCTATCGCCATCATGTCATCTACAGCCTGGGAAAGTGCTGCCGCCGACAAGAGGGCACGTCTGCAGAAGTCGATCCCCGAAGAATGGAAAATCAAGTCTCCAATAGAAGGGCCGGCCATTGATGTGCCGGATCAACTCAGCGTCTTGTCCCCCAGCGAAATGAAAATCACAAACTCGTCGGCTATGGAGCTCGTCGTCCAACTCGCGAATGGCACGCTGAAATCCGTCGATGTAACGCTGGCATTTTGCAAACGCGCTGCACTCGCATACCAACTCGTAGGCTACGCTCAGCTGTTCCATTGAATAGGATTGACACTAAAACGAGTAGGTTAACTGCGTACACGAGTTCTTCCCCGAGCTAGCATTGGCACAGGCTAGGGACCTGGACCGCTATTTCGAGACGCACAAAAAGCCTGTCGGACCGTTACATGGGCTTCCGATCTCCCTGAAGGACCAATTACGCGTTAAAGTAAATACACCCACTCGTTTCTGGACTCCGCTCATCTGATCCTACCGTAGGGAACAGAAACATGCATGGGTTACATCTCTGGGTTGGGCATACCGGACACCGACGATTCCGTGCTCGTCGCTCTCTTGCGAAAAGCCGGCGCAGTATTCTACGTCAAGACCAGCGTCCCGCAAACCTTGATGGTCTGCGAGACTGTGAATAACATTATCGGACGAACCGTCAATCCACGGAATCCCAACCTATCGTGTGGGGGGAGCTCGGGAGGCGAAGGCGCCATGGTCGGAATGCGCGGAGGCGTGATCGGTGTTGGAACTGATATTGGTAGGTGCCTATGGCTTTCTCGTGTGAGAAGAATGATACCTAATGAGATTTAGGCGGATCAATTCGCATTCCATCTGCATTTAACTCGTTATATGGAATTCGCCCAAGCCACGGCCGCCTGCCCTACGCGGGCATGAAGAACAGCATGGAAGGCCAAGAAACGGTTCACAGCGTCGTGGGACCAATGGCGCACTCTGCCGCCGGTAGGTTTCCGAGGTATACATTCCTCTGGCCGTGCTGACAGCCCTTAGATGTCAGATTATTCCTCCGGTCGGTCCTTAAACAAGAACCCTGGCAATATGATTCAAAAGTAATCCCGCTTCCATGGAGAGACTCCGAAGAGAACATCATTCAGACTAAGATAACCGCGAAAGACCTCAACCTAGCTTTCTATGACTTTGATGGTGTTGTTAGCATCCCGAACCCTAATCATCCAGCGGTATTCAATATAGCTAATCAGCCTAGGTGCGCCCGCATCCCCCAATTCTTCGTGGTGTCGAGGTCGTCCGCTCTGCGTTGGAAAAAAGCGGACATAGTGTAACACCGTGGTCCCCTTATAAACATGCCTTTGGCGTTGATCTTATCAACAAGATCTACGCGGCAGACGGTAGCACCGTTAGTATTCCCCCTCGAGCTGCTATTAGTGGCATTCTGATACAGCAGGGTTAACCCGATGAGACAGGATGTTTACAAGCATATCAATGCCTCCGGCGAACCAGCTATTCCCAATATCAAAGATCTCCTCAACCCCGATCTAGCCAAGGCAGACGTGAATGAGATCTGGGACATGCAATTGCAAAAGTGGCAATATCAGCGCGAGTACCTAGACAAATGGCGCGAATGGGAAGAACAGACAGGCAAAGAGCTGGACGCAATCATCGCTCCCGTCGCACCGACAGCAGCCATCCGCCACAACCAATTCCGGTACTACGGATACGCATCTATCTTCAATTTACTCGATCTCACGAGTGTTGTCGTTCCAGTTACATTCGCGGACAAGACTGTTGACCACAAAGCCGGTGATTACCAACCAGTAAACGATATTGATAGAGCGGTTCACGCGGAGTATGAACCCGAGGTGTATCATGGCGCACCGGTTGCTGTTCAGATTATTGGACGGCGTCTCAGTGAGGAACGGACGCTGGCTATTGCGGAGTATATCGGGGGGTTGTTGGGTCACTAGGAGATTCATTTTATGTACATGTCCCCTTGTCGAGTAGCTAACACGAACCATTCCTATCAATTTTGCTTGAGTTGAGCATGACAGCTCGCTTAACAGTTCTACCTCTCCTATGCTCTTACGAAAGATATTGAGTGTTTGCCATGACTACCTATCCATTCCTCATTGCCGAGGGTAGCACCGCCTCCAATTCGCCCCCGAGACGTATATCTATTCTGCTCATGCGATACCAGTGCTGACAACAGTGGCTGTATACCCCAACAGCGGGATCTCACATCAAGTCAATTCAATGACTAATAGATATCACTCGAGCACCAAACGGTAACATCTGCGGATACTGCGGACCGAAGTGCGGAAGTTAGAACATGCCATATTCTCCGGCCATATACAAATGCTCCAAAACCCCCTGGATAAGCCACTACAACTTCTTTCCCTTTTACTTTGGGCGACACGACTAACTGTGAGAACTGGGGCAGCATCATCTGTGTCGACCTTAATCCAAAGACATACTATCCTCTGCTCAGCAAGTCCGGTTCCAAAATCATACGATGCACGATCTAGATACCACAGGGTAGCGGGGTATCATTTCCGTCAAGAGGATACATTGAATTACCGCATGCTGAACGCTCACCACTTCCATCCAGGTCACTGGAGTTTCGAAAGGGCGAGGCACCGTTTGGTATGAGTGCTCCGGATCCCAGCCTCCTTATTTACTTCCGCCAAGGAGATTCACGGAACCAGCAGACTAGACACGTCCTAGCAGCAGAATCAAGTACGCCTATCCCCCGGGTGGGAGTTCAATCACCCAGCAAAACGCGAACTGGCGCATCGCGCAGCGGAACAATAGACCGTGGAATGCAAATCGAACCCGTCAGGAAACGACAGATTGCACATCTCATTCGCCAAGCAGAGGCCGAAGACTGGAGCGATGGAGATCAGGTGCGGAATACTGCGATGTATGAGATTAGGCTCGAGCCGGAAGTAGGGACTACCGGTACAAGGAAATCCGTGCTTCCAGCGCTGGAAAGGAGCACTTCGGACTTTAATCTGACAGACCTACGGTTGTTCTATGAATCGACGGTAATACCGTGGACGATGAGGATGTTTAGTTACTCGTGTCGGATACATCGGCGGATGGAAACGGTAAGCTGCCTCGCCAGATACTCAGCCGGATCTGAACCAGGACAGCGAGATCAACGTCTCTTAGTGGAGTTGACATGGACATATAGCCCAGGAAACAGGTCATTGAATGATCCGGTCTGTCCTGCAGATCCAATAGAGCACGTTTGCAGATTGCATAGAGAAGGCACGGAAGATCACGAAGACCACATCCGCCCGTGCCAGTAAGAATGGCAGCGCAGTCCTCTGCGAAAGCTCGAGTCAGATTAATATTATCCTACACAGTAGAAGTCCTTGGACCTCCTGCTGGGACTTGGATCGGAGGGCGTAGAAACGTAGTGAACAGCAGTGCATCAGATAGCGTTTATTAATGGTGCAAGTTAAACTGCTGGTCATGATTGACCACTTGTCGTCTAGCTGGCATAATCAATGATTATCTTTGTGGGAAGTAGCCTATATCTCCTGGACATTATATCCATTACTTAATAATAAGTTAGTAAAAAATAGACGAAAATCCCAAGTTCACCGTTCAGAATCCTTCAGAATCCTTCATGACCCATTCAACCCTGACCCCACTACTTTGGCTTGCCAAGGAGTATTTGGCATAGCCAGGAGTAATTGGCATGGTTATAGTCCGTACTGGTGCAGGACGAATGGATCCCCTTGTGACCGATTTGAGGAAGCCGTCGCTGCAAGATTGTATTCCTATATAACATCGTATTTTTCCCCTGGGTACTCCGTAGTCAGCAACGAGCTCGAATTAATTAAACCCTTTATAAGGTGAAATATGGCCGAACAAGATCCGCTTTAGTGCATCTTGGCGTGGTGTTTGGACACCATCGAAGGATTCTTAGCCACGGATAATGCCATTTGCTATGGCTCTGTCCTTTCGAGCACATGCTGGGTGCTTGATGATCAGACAAACCCTTTGTTGACAGGAAGTTCTGAACCAAATTCCACGCAGCTGAACTAAGTGGGATCCCTTTCGCTAGTGCAGCAGACTGTATTGTGGGTTTGTTCAGGATAGTCCAACTGGCACGCAGTCTGTGTCAAGATCGAACATGTTGTCAACCCTTGCCAGCACGTTCCCAATGATCAAGGATATAATACGCTTCACGTCCCCATGTTGCCGGACATCGATCAGCGTATTAACTCAACGACCGAGATGGTTTCCTCGCGGTCCACGCATGGCATTTCCATCATGGAAGATAGATTAGCACTCGAACGGCGACGAGAGCGGAACAGACTCGCCCAGCGAAGACATCGTACAGTCCTTCCCGGCCTCCATCGTATGGGATGCCATCCAGCTAACCTCGAACCCAGGTGAAAATCTCAAGCTCCATCAAAAAGGCACACGACAACGAGAGCCAAACTTCGAGTGCAGCACGTCCGAACAAGCTACCGCAGGAAATCGAAGTAGATGTCTAGGGACGATTACCGACCCAGAAACCCTACCGTTCTCAGCCTTCTTAGGCTCCGGGCTCGACTACAGCATGGATCAACTATCATCAGAGAATCTCTTCTCAGACATGCTCCTCACGCCAGAATACAACCACCTGGAACTCACATATCAAGATCTCCCCGTCACGCATGACCTGAACAAATGTAATGGCCGCAATCTAGTACTCCCCTGTATAATCAACCTGACATTCCTGATAGCTGTCAATCCTTCGAGCCTCTGTGCGAACTGCCACGCCTGCGCCAATCCCCAGTTCCAACCCTCCTCGGCGAATACACCCACCCGTCCATCCTCTCATCACGACCCCAAGCGTTCCTCCTGGACTACTCCCCTCCACATCTCCGTCTCCGGCGGCCATCTCTCGGCCGTCCGTCTCCTACTCGACCGCGGCGCGGATCCCAACGCCGTCGACGGCCAAGGCTCCACAGTCCTCCACACAGCCGTCCGCAGCGGTCACCATACCATCGTGCAAGAGCTCCTTCAGCATAACGCAGATCCAAGCGTCGTAGACGCTGCCGGCTGGCTCCCGTTACATTATGCGGCGGAAGCGGGTGATGAAAATAGCCTGCGGGCGTTATTGCAGACCTAGCAATATTCCTTACCATCGTGATGGATATGTTACGCAGATCAACGAATTTATTTGTTCTTTCTCTCTTTTGTTCTCTGCTGTTCCAAAGATGTGGGTCGGGTAAAGACTAGTAAATAAAGTCTTAGTTCGAGTCCGTGACAAGATATAGAAATGTTATTGGAAGAACCCTGTACGGTGGAAGAAAGTACGTTATTCCGGAATTTTCTCCGTTTTAGGCAGCTGGCATTAATCACCGCTTATTCTTCGATGGAGATCTAGCGTATAGACCCGTATTCCAGTTAGATACTGCTCCACTCTCTCCGACCAAGTAGGTAGTATCCAAATTCAGGTACACCGCACTCCGTACCTTAGAAGGAAGTTCTCCAGAGATCCACAGAGACCAGGTTGTGGAACGGGGATTCCATTCCTACCGAATTCTAGGACTTTGGTTGCAAGGTAATCGGTAAGCAAAGTTGGCTGACCATCTTCTAGTTTACCGAGTATTGGATTGCATCATCCGTTACGAGGTCTTGGGTGTATGTAGACAGGAACCTGCTGCATATGCTGGTGGATTCTTCTACACTTCCTCTTCAAGACGCGAGCATAGGGCGAGATTCCTGGCAGATGTGGATTGGCAGTGGAGGCGAGGCGTTTTTCTAGTGACGGGCCGGCGGAGGCGTTGATCTTCTGTCAAGGGTTGGTATTCCAGCTCCACTCGCTGTGTGGTCGGCGTGGTGGAGTTTGGGTGGAGATGATGCCAGTTGTGATTCTGATTTTAGGTAGGTGGTTTTTGAAGACGGAGGTTGTGGACGTAAATCTCAGTCTCATTAGGGTTATCAATGTGACCCGACAAAGTAACCCTAATGAAGAGTGGGAAAGATAAATAAACTGTACTCCGTACTCCGTAGATTATATTATATTATGGTCGATGGGTTGCTGAAGACATCCAGTGTCAGCCAAATTAGGTCTTACAAGGACCCATTAAGATACAATATGCATATCCACTCGTCGCGAAAGCCAAGACTCAGATCGCTGCTGCTATCTGGAATAGGGCAAGGCTGTATGCGCTCTAATCAAGCTTTTGTCTAAACAGAAACGGACGGGAGCGATCCCGTCATTTCACGGTGAGTGGAATATCGACACAGGATCCACCAGGGAATGAAGATCGTTGTCCAGCGTCGATAGTCAGACTTGAGAATATCAATCAGTCATACGTGGCATGCCTGCATCTGCGTATGGAACCACGAACTCGCTCGATCAGCCCATGTGGTGTCGGTACTTGACCCTGGGCCTATGAGAACTGCATATCGATGACCGAAAGGCCCACGTGGAAAGGCGGCTTTTTTCTGCCCATCACATTGCAAGCGGCTGCGGGTATGGAAATTAAATGAGACCAAAATTGCTCAATACCGGACATATTTCGTTTGGAACAGCTGCGTGATGCAATAACACTAAAGTGTTCTGGGTAGGGCCAGATACTATCATTCTGCGTTGCCGGGTGAAGCCGATGTTGCAAATGACGGATGTTACAGATATGTACTCAGATCGACGGCAAGCATCTGGGACCAAGAGATTGCCGACGACAAATTTGAGTTTTGTGTGAGGGAGGGAAGATATTGACTATGAAGACAGCTATACGGTTGACGACTCCAAAGCCGGAAAGCTTGAAACCCTGGAGTTCACACTTAGGTGTACGACGCAATCCTGAAGGTGGGAGTCCTACCACTCGGGGGCCAGGGAGGTAGCAGAACCGATGATTTATCGCCCAAACCCACCTTAGATGACTCGCCGGATGTATGGCCCATTGGCCGTAGAAAGAGAATAGCCCAAACGGGGAAGCTGAGGTGGCTGGCGAAAGGTTCAATCATGAATCGTACAAATATGATCATGCTGGTCGTCCCCAGACATTCACAGCGTCATGAGGGAGTTGAACCATATCTGGCTGCCAAAATTGACCAAAGTCAAGACCCTGTAAAGTTGGCACCTCGGCGACTAACCCTTCAAGCCACGATACCTCATCGGAGCTGGGAATCGTCGGTCCAGCCGGCGACTCGGCGCTGCGGGGCTGGGGATGAGCATCTAACAGCCCGCTCAGTAATCGGGTATCCGCACGCCGGCGCCGCTGGTAGAGAAGGATCAGTAAACACGCGGTCCCGTACGCATCCCGCATGGTCTCCGTATCGTAGGTGGCCGCAACCAGCTTCAACGTCTGCATCGCTTCCGGTAGCAGCTCCAGGGCGGCACTGGTATCCATCTCCAGGAGAATGCTAATCATCTGAAATGGCACATTAGCCACATGCTGCCACGGGCAACATTCGGACACCATCTGACGTGCGGCGGAGAGACTTCGTGTGAGCTGTTCAATGACTCGGTCCATCGTCGCTGGTGAAGTCATCAGGTTTCGCATATGTAGACGTCGGAGAAGACAGAGGACGAGGTTGCACTGGGCAAGAATGGATGGAGGTTGTGTGTGCCTTCGGCTCAACGTCTGCAGTAATAATTCTTCGATTTCCTGGTCCTGGCGCAAATTCTCTGGGCCCAGGCTAGTCGTCAGGGGTAAGAGACCTAGTAGCTCTACTGTAAAGTCACGAGGATTGGGCGACGGTAACGTTAGGGTTTGGTGGGGGAACGAGACCCTCGAGAGACCCAGGTCGTACGAGACCCAGAGATTCAGATGCTGTGCCACGCCAATCAATCGTCGGCGAATATCGGGATCGCAGAAATTGCCGGTCGCATCCTGGTGGAGCTTGGAGGCTTCGATCAGATGCATCACGGTGGAGCTCGCGATCCAGGTCGGATATGGCGGGGCGGTCATGCGCATATAAATCACTCGAAGGACCCATGCCGTCACCACTTCCACCGTTGGGGCCATAGATCCGATGTGTGTGTCCGCGATCGAGCGTGCCAGTTCCACCAGATGGGCTTCGGTAACGTTGACGGTGACTTCCGAGAAGAGTAAGCCCAGCGCAGCGACCCCAGCGAGCACGCCGTCATAGGAATTGTCCTCTGCAGACCGCCACCGGGCCTCCAAATGGCGGAAGAAAATGACGGAGTCAATGAAGCCATAGCACGGATCGACCTTGGCGAAGTAGGTATTGGCCAGGGTCTTCATGTGGGTCAGCGAGAGAATATCGACAATGGGCATGGGTGCGACAATGGCCAGACCGGGCGGCGGCTTGCGCCTGCCCACATTCCACCCAAAGAGGTTCAATTTGGGTGCGTTGGCTGGGTCCATCTTGAGACCGATCTTTCGGACGAACGCGGCGCCTGAGTTCGCTTCCAGCGACTCTGTGTAGGAGCCCGCATTTTCGGTACTGGGTTTGGGAAGATCGGGCAGGATGGATTTCTGTGGTCTGACGCGTCGCTCGCTCTGGTAGTGACATTCGTAGCCCCAGCTGGTACACGTTGAGCAAGGAGATTCTCCATTACACTTCCTTTTCCGTTCGCGACAGGGTTCACAGGCAAATCGCGATCGCTTGCGCTTTATGGGGGTAGGATTGCTGGACATGGCGAGTCTTAGAGAAGGAAAGGAAACAAAAGAAGCGCTGGAGGCACAAAGGCGGTCGAGAGCTAGGCGGTAGAATGTGGCAGGTTCGCATCTGACTCAGCAAGGCAGGTGACTGGCTTTTTTAACAGATAAAAATAGTGATTATTTACTACGAGTACGACTGTACAACTTCAATGTCCGTTATTCTCCGAGTCTCTGACCCTCTCCCCCCGCAACCGGGGTCCATACTTCTTCAACAGGAGAGGAATAGGAATCATAATCGCAGCCAAACATCCAATCAGTGTCCCTGCCCACTGTATCCCGAGATTCTTAAACATTTGCTTGGCAAAAAGCGGAAATCCGGCGGCGACGGTGGATCGGAGGATGATGTTTGCAGCGACGGTGGATGCAGCCCTGCCACTGTGGTCAATAGAGATTTCCTTTTATCGTTCAGAAGGAACCTCACAAAGGAAGAAAGGAGTCCACCAGGTAGTTGAAGCACGGAAGGAAGATACTCAGGATGCCAAAGCCAATCAGAACGCCTGAGGCAGTGGGAACCATCCAGTGAATCGTCGGGTTATAGGCGGTCCAGCTGAACCTGATCTCGATGTCAGTTAACCGTATGGTAAGAAAGGCGTTGAATGTTGATTCACCAGAAGATGCCCACAGTAAAGACAGGCGCACCAAGAATCACGGGAGGGAGGCGCCATTCAGGAATAGGCACATTCCTATTGGCAACCAGCTTCTGCACGTAGACAGATTGCTGAGACAGAACGAATCCAGTTGCACACACCTGGCCGGTGATCAGACCGAAGAATGTGAGGCCAGCTTCTCCGGAATTCATTCCGTGGACCGTTTCGAAGACATATGGGTAGGCGACAAGAAGGGCGTAGACGAGTCCATATATAAAGGACATATACATGGATACTACCAGGATGATCGGCTCAGTCGCTAGCAGTCGCAACGGGCGTGTGAAGTACTTTTCAATCAGCTCACGAAAGTCCACCTTAACCTTCTCCTGCTTCGCATGGATCCCCCAGTTCGAGGTCTGTTGTCGGAGAGCTTCTGCTTTGGAGATGAGTATACATGGGGCATATGTTTCCTTCACAAATAGTACCATTAAGGTAGCCACCGCAAAGGCCATGAAGGCTGGGATATAGAGGGTCCATCGCCAGCCGAGATAGCTCGAGGAGATAAACCCGCCGACAAATGGGCCGCTGAATGGCCCAACAAACACTGCAAGCGAGTAGACAGTGATGGCGGGGCCACGATGCGTATTATTAAACAGGTCCGATAGCACGGCTGGCACCACGGAGAGCTGGCTAGCCCCAAAGAGCCCCGCCCAGAAGCGACAGATGATGACTGTCTGGATATCTTTGGCGACGGCGGATGCAAGACTAAACAGAGCAACCCCGAACATGCCCACGGTCAATGGCCATCGTCGGCCGATCAGCTCCGAGGAAGGGGCCCAAATCAACGGACCAGATGCGAAGCCAAGCACAAAGAGCGTCGTACCAAGGATTCCAACCTCGGAACTCACCCCAAACGTCTGAGCGACATCACCGGTTCCTGGGGCAAAGATTGCACTGGCGAACGATGACACGAAGGTGCCGAAGCAAACAATGACGGAGATGTATAGTCTGGAGGAGATGCAACAGGTGAGTGAGGGTCCAGCGATCTCAGCAATTGACGCACTTCACATTGAACCTCCAGTTATAAGGATGTTCCGGATCATCTGCCCCGTCAAATGTGACGACGTAGTCTTCAGGGTCTGGCAAGGCTGGGGGAAAACCCTTGCCTTCCCCCATTGATAGGGTTATCTCTGGTTGATTTTTGATCTAAGTGGAGCCGACAGTCAGTCCAAGTCAGAGGTGGTGTGTTTCGATGCGGTGTGCACCTGCGCTTCGAGGCTTCCATTCTCTATGGTATGATCGGTTTGAGAATCCCCATTACCCCATAGTGGAACGCTCATTTTGTGCAAATGATAACAAGTGATCTAACCTGTACTCCGTGTCGGTTGATGTCACCCTCCCTTCTTCGGCCAGGATTCAGTGACATAACATTTGTGAGAATGGAATACAAAAAGCAGCCAAGACCGTGGCCAAAGCAAGCCAGACGAGAAAATGGTAAAGCTTACTCCGTACTGCCCCCGAGGATGGCTGCGTGGTCCATATAGAAAATGGCTTTGCATGGGTTTTCAGGGCAAGAAGCCGCGGAGAGCTCGGGTATTGCGGACTCACGTGGATCAAGTCCAACATTACCGACTGGTTTGTACCTCCGCAATAGCCGATGGGCTCTTGCTACAGTCCCATTCTACTAAAATATAAACCGCTCGCCGTATCGAGTACGCTAGACTCATATTTCCGTCAAAGGAGCCCATATTCCAAGCCCAATCCACCAGGGACGTCTCAACCTCTTATGAAAATGAGTCTTTGAAGGCAGTGGCTGAGTGAAGTCCATTGGATGCGGAAGTCACTGCGAAGAAGCACGAGGAAGTGCAATGGGACATAGACTAGTAGTGCCTGTGATGACACTGGACTGGGGCTCGGGATTTCTTTTGCGTCGCTTACTTCGCTGAATAGCTGGGCCTTATCCTTGTGTTGCAGCTGAGGGATGCATAATCGGAGTTACAGAGTGGGATTCGATGTTGCCTGGGATGCTGAAGATTGCCTTTTAAGCCGGAATTAACCTACAGGAATGCTATATTCTGCCATGATCATTCTATCTTACTCTTCCCGGTCAACGAAGGCATGGCACCTCAGCGGGTATACGTATTGGATGAAGCGGGTTAACTCCCGTACTAATAAATGCTCCCGAGAAGTACGTACAAGCCAATGTCAATGTCCCAGTGACGACTGACAGCAGGGAGAGCCGGTTCTGACAGTATGACAATGTTCTCAGGAGCATAAAATCGTCCTCCTGCCTGGGACAAAACAGAGTTTACGGCCGTGTAAGCCAATATATACTCCGTACGTATACAAGTTCTTCCCAATGCCAGCGTAACCCTAATCGCTTGTAATATGGTTTTCAGCCAGGCTCTGATCGTATCCGGGATCGAAGAACTGCAAATGTTTGGCCACCAGTCTGTCTAGACTTTCCGCCTCATAAGTGGACACACGAGACTACCTGCATTCCCAGCGTTGATGATTGAAAATACTCGGTCATTGGGTAAGTGGGACTGCCTCTTTTCATGCTCGGAGAAAGTTCCATCAAGCTTCGTTGGGCAAGTGGTGAGTGAGGATTGTGAATCATAAATATCGAAGGCCCCGCTAAATAGAGTGACAGTGGCATGCACTGTCACAGTCTATCTGCAGTGTCATCGTCTTTCTACAGTGTCATAGGCTATATGCACTGTCATAGTCTGGATACGTTGTCATAGTATGGCCCACAGCATTATCCACAATGGTACGTATGCAGGGCCAAACAATCTCAAGCCTGCATGTTCTCCTAGACCCACAAGGAAATCTCGATACCCCTTTACTCCTAGCCATGACATATTGATCATGGATGGATAGAATGACCACTGCATTGTCATGTCGCCATGCGTGCAAGAAATGCCGAAACCCTACCCTGCCTCAGTGTGAAACCGGGTATTTCAACTTCCCAACCCTGGGCCACCAGTGAGAGATACATTCATATTTATCCTGGGAGCCTCCTCATATAAATAAACGAATCCCAGATAGACAGCGAGTCGTGGATGCTCTTGAAAACAACGTCCGAACACCCGACCTCAACTGGTCAAGCATAGAGATACCCTGGACGTTTTTCTTGACAACTCTACTCCCCTTCTGAATCGATTTCCTCCCATCAAATCTAGTGTCCAAAGTCTGTGTCCATCATGAAGTACACTCAGCCACCCGCGCCCTCAGGCACCACGCATGTTCACATCGCCATTGTTGGCATGGGACCGCGTGGAACTAGCACCCTGGAGCGTATCTGCGCCTCCGCGCCAGACTTCCTCGTGCCAGGTGCACATCTGACAGTCCACGTTGTCGATCCATCGCCGCCAGGAGCCGGTCGTGTCTGGCGCACCGAGCAGTCGTCGGAACTGCTGATGAACACCGTAACGTCGCAGATCACCCTGTTCACTGATAAAAGCGTGGTCTGCTCAGGACCGATCCGCGAGGGCCCGAGTCTACATCAATGGGCCTCCGCCGCCAAACTCGGGCTGAGCCCAGACGAGTACCCAATTCGGGCCCTCTACGGTCACTACCTCGAATGGGTCTTCAACAAGGTGGTGCGCGAGGCTCCGCCCGAGCTGGAAGTTGAGGTACACACTGCTCGCGCAGTCCGCCTCGACAATGCTGCCGACGGCCGCCAGACCCTCACCCTCTCCACCGGCCGCTCCCTCCCGGGACTTTCCGCTGTGATCCTGGCCCAGGGCCATCTCCCCCTGCTCGCCGATCCCGAGCAGCAGCAGCTCGCTGTATACGCTGGACAGAACGGCCTCCGCCACTTCTCCCCGTCCAACCCGGCCGACGTTGACCTCTCCACCATTCAAGCCGGCGAGAGCATCTTCCTGCGCGGGCTCGGCCTCAACTTCTTCGACTACATGGCCCTGCTGACCACCGGCCGCGGTGGCCGCTTCACGCGCACCTCCCACGGCCTCCGCTACCACCCCTCCGGTAAGGAGCCCCGACTCTACGCCGGCTCCCGCCGGGGCATCCCCTACCAAGCGCGCGGCGACAACGCCAAAGGTGCCTACGGCCGACACATGCCCCTGGTCTTCACGGAGGAAGTGATCAGCACGTTCCGCAAGCGCGCAGAATCCGGCGACGCACCAGACTTCCTCCGCGAGATCTGGCCCCTGGTCTCCAAAGAAGTCGAAGTCATCTTCTACGAAGCCCTCTTCAAACAGCACGGCAAAGAGCACGCCGACTTCCGAGACCGTTTCCTCGCCACCACCCACCAGAGCCCTGAAGAGGCCGAGCTCCTCGACGAATTCGGCATTTCAGCAGAGAACCGCTGGTCCTGGGACCGCATTTCGCGACCCTACGGCGAACGCACCTTCACCGCCGGCGTCTGGCGCGACTGGCTCCTCCAATATCTGCGCGACGACGCCAAGGAAGCCTCGCTCAACAACGTCGACGGACCACTCAAGGCCGCCTTGGATATCCTGCGCGATCTGCGGAATGAACTGCGACTCATCGTCGACCACGCCGGAGTATCCGGGGCTTCGCACCGCGACCACCTGGACCGGTGGTACACGCCGCTCAACGCGTTCCTCTCCATCGGACCCCCTCGCCAACGGATCGAGCAGATGATCGCCCTGATCGAGGCGGGTATCTTGGATGTGCTCGGCCCCCGACCCGAGGTGCGAGCAGAGGACGGTGCCTGGATTGCCCGCTCGCCTGAAGTGCCCGGGTTGACTGTCCGCGTTACGACGCTCATCGAGGCGCGTCTCCCCGAACCGAATCTGCGACACACGGCCGACGAGCTCCTCGCCCATCTCCTGAAATCCGGCCAATGTCGTCCGCACACCGTCGGCGCATACGAAACCAATGGGATGGATGTCACCGAGAGTCCCTACCGGCTTATCGACTCGAAGGGTCGGGCACATGAGAGACGGTTTGCTGTCGGTGTTCCCACCGAGGGTGTCCATTGGGTGACTGCCGCTGGAGCCCGGCCGGGCGTTAATTCCGTTACTCTTTCGGATACGGATGCCGTGGCGAGAGCTGCGCTTCACAGTGCACTGACTGGGACTGCTGTTGCCCAGCCGGTGGCGGATCTGACGTCGTGGCCGCTGGTGGAGGTTTCGAAGGGGGAGGTTTCGAAGGTGGAGGTTGTGGAAGTGGCGGCTTGAGAGCGTTTGGAATAATGAATGATGGTCCATAATAGAGATATCAATTTGAATTCAAGAGTTAAAGTAGATCTCACTTGATGCGCTTGTCTATCTAGCGATTGGTCTCTGCGAAGTTGCCTCGCATTTGACCTCAAAATTACAATTTCCAACTGAATGTACGCAGCTCTCAGAGTCCCGAATCACGGTTCGATGCATCTAAAAGACAATGTCATACGGAGTACAAATACTTCATCAGGCATCAGCCTTCTCCGGCCGCTTGTATTCCCCCTTCTCTATCATCTCCCGAATCGTCTTCTCCGTCACCATCATCGCCTCCACGCCGGCCGGCGTGCCACAGTAGACCGTGGCATGCAGCACCGTCTCCCTGATCTCCAGCTCCGAGACGCCGTTGTTGATCGCTCCGCGGGTGTGCAAAGCCAGCTCCAACCACGCTTTCTGGGCGATGATGATCCCCAAAGCTTCCCACCGTTAGTCGACGTCGACACGACAGCATCGGGAACATCCACTCACTCAGCAGACTGCGTTGTTTGCGGTCCAGACCCGGCCGCTGCCAGACAGTCCCCCAGGCCCACTCGGTGATGAGCTGCTGGCCTGGCCTCGCGAAATCGCTGGCGTTATTCCAGGCGCGGTCCACGTACTCCGCGCCGAGGACCTCGCGGCGCATCCTCAGGCCCTCATCCAGGAGCTGGCTGTGCAGATCGTCGGCGGTCATTGTAGGATAATTCAGTAGGAAAAGCGATGGGAATCGACTGTAGTCGTTGTACCCCCCAACCCCCACGGAAACATAGGGCTATTTCACATGGCGGTTCGGCCGCAATCGACATCCATCTTTCCCTCGGCCTTCACTGGATGTCCCCCGTCACCGATGACGAGAATTAGGCTTCGATGACAGTGCAGAAAGTTGCCCGAGTGGGGGGGGTCATACCCATCCACGATATCTCATATCGCGGGTAAGTAACACTCCGCAATAACCGCGGGTGCCCATCCAACGCCGACCGCCGCAATTCCCGCTCCATATGACGCCTACTCCCCCGACAAACTAAACCAGCCTCACTGCTGGCATTTCGTAAGAGCTGAAAAAGAAATTCCTCCTCCAAGCCTACACAGTCTCTCCACTAAGCCGAAAATATAGTCACCAGAAACCCCCCCCCCCGCC